>DWPV01006290.1:0-11646 GCA_018251915.1 Urbanus proteus proteus
ACTCGTACACTGCATGGTCTTTCACGTATGGCTAATCTCACACTTATCTGTGTGCGCAATATTCGAAAAAAGGGACTTTTACTTTTTAAACGCGGGTGAAACCGCGGGGTCGACTAGTCTTCTAATAAAACAGCTAGATCGATTTTACCGGAACTTTTACCGGACGATAGCTGAAGGTCTAAGGCGTAACATAGGCTACTTTAATTTTCGAGGAACCCAATAGAGTGCGCTCCACACGTGCGCGCGCTGTCGCGGGAGCGCTGGGCATCACTTGTGTTTAAATATGTACCTATGCCTTTTTATTTTTTTAACGCGGGTGAATCTGCGTTAAAAATATAAAGGCATAGGTAGTTAGCATCAGTTAGTAACCAATAAATGGAATATCTATAAAGTGTAGCGAACTAGATTAATCCATGTCCCAAAATAGAACAAGACTTGAGAGTTGGAACTTAAGTTCGGCACTTAGCTGATCTATAACTAGATTCAGACACCTACTGCGATATACTCGTGAAACTATCTAAAGTTAGTGTATTGAATCGATAAAGCTCGAATTATTTTATATAATACTATCATTGAGTTATCAACTTTCGTCTCTTATTAAGTTAATTAAAGGGATACGGTATTCATATAAGTCTTCATTTTATTATTCATCAAGTTATTTATTAGAATTATTACTTATAATTTGCAATTTCCGAAAATTAAAGTATCCTATATTATGCCTTAGACCTTCACCTATCTTCTAGTGTTGCAATAAGTCCCGTCAAAATCGGTCCAGGGTTTTTAAGATTACCTCAACCAAACAGACAGACAGGCAGACAGACATTTTTTTATTGTATTTTTTTAAAGATATCGTTTATACTTAAATATGCATCGAGTAAAAAAAAAACTATTTTGAAATCACAAACAGACACTTCTATTTTATTAATTTGTATAGATGTACCACGCAGAAGTTTCATGATTTGACTAACTCTCGGCCAGGATTATAAAAGTAGATATCTAAATATTAATCATTTATGTAGTTCTAGTTACAGATAATCTGATTGTGTTCCAATACTTCCAATATTAACCTTCTATTCTTTATTTACAACAAAACTCTTGTTATAAACAACAACTGCTCTTACAGAAAAAATAAAAAATCTTCAACTAGCTGATAGTACGACAGAGTGAGAGAGGAAGTGTCTGCCGTCTAGTGTGGCTGGATGCAATCCAACCCATTCAGTTCCCTGCACTTCAATTAATTGATTGTTTCTGCCTTATTCAAGTGGACTATTGTCTTTTCTTTGTTCCTAGCCTGCCACAGAGATAAGACGATAAGGGCCTTTAATAAACCAGTAACGAACGCATGTTCCCAAGAGTTGACTAGTGAAGAAGGTATCAGGTATTAAAATCATGCATGCTATCATCTTGGTTGTCAATAATTAAAATAAACTTACTAATAAACAGCCGCTATGTTTTCTTAAATAATCGTATGAACCACCGTAAAACGTCTTGTACAGTTAACCTTCAGAACTCTACATAATAAAACATCGGAATTGTAATTGCATTAGTCTTAAAACTTTTAATTCAATAAAAAAATAATGCAAGTATCAAACGAGCTTGCAGCTGGTTAACTGGTCATAGAAAGTACGCCACAACGTAACCACTAAAAATAGCCCTAAAAGGGTAATTTCCAAATCCACGTAAACTAAAAGTTCAATCAAAAACGATTCAGCCGTTTAATTTATTTAGAACAGTCGATATAAAACCCCGCAAATAGTATTTAACAACCAATAAAATTTTATTGTCCCTAAAAGATTTTATCATGTTTGGTTAGTCTATAGAATTCAATGTACATACTATATTTCACCCTGGATCTATCCAAGATCCCATTCAGTTTGCTGCACTTGCATTAATCAATTGTTTTAATCCGCTGGCGAAGGCAGCTGGTGACCGCGCTAACTGGCGGGTGTGGGTACTGTGATAAGCTGATAGGAATAGCGATTTAAAAATAAACACATAGGTACTTATACATAATTATAAGGCGTTTAGACTTAATCCTCAGCGGTAGCAATGCATCTGTTGAACCTCATGTACTCTTTTGTTATCTGGTGTTGATAGCCACTTACGTAAAGATAAAATATCAATAAAAAAGATTTTGTCTTGTAAAAAATATTGGATATGAAGTAATCTATCAACGCAGCCAAGGCTGCGCTATGGCGACTGTTCAGTTTCCAAGCTTGTTTGTATGTCTAAACATATTAATTAAAGCTTTTATAAATATACAAAACCTGTATAAAAACAAACTTTATACATGTTTTGTTTCAATAACGGTTTATTCTAGTTTACACTATATATAGAGCGAGCGAAGCTGAATTTATTAGGATCAACTTGAATTAAATACAATAATTTTATATACCCATAAGGTCTTCAATTATATTGTAAATATAATTAACTTATTTTGTGTCATTAATATTTACATTTCATATCATTCATCATATCGAAAATAGATACAAAAAAGTTTTGATCCCGCTTATAAATCCGCTTTCGCTTGTCCAATGTAACCACACCCTGTATCTTGGACCAGATCTATTATTGTTGAAGCACGTGTTACTTTATTTGACATAAAACGCATTCTAATGGCTCGTTAGTTAGCGTTGGAACATTTATTTAAATTGGCTTTGATCTATGGAATTCTGAACGCATTGAAAGGGATTTGCCCTTATCTCTCGCTAACATAAATATTTACCTGGTTATCTGTTTGTACTTACAATGAGTTATGATACTTGGCCTATTTTGGTTAAATAATACAATGTGTTAACGTACGCGCTATGGAGAATGTTGTTTAAGATAACTGATATTTTTTCATTAGAAGTTGCAAACGAACATGTACTATTTAATGGTAAGTGTCTGTCGTCTATGGACCCTGGAGATCAACCCAAGATAAGATTATAATGCTACCTAAGATCAATCACAGATGCGTTACTAAGGGCTAAGTTGGAACGTCTTGGATAAGAATGGCTCCCTTACCACACCATGCAAACCAGAACACAGCAGCGCTTGAAACCGCTGCTATTTGAGAAAAATAGGTGTGACGTTGATGCCACCGGTGTCGAACCGCAAAAGGTTCTATCACCTTTCATATCTTATATTCTCATCGGAACAGTAAGCGCATTTTTTCAAACTCTGCAATCCTAACCAACTCCTAAAGAATCGATAAGCCCGACAGTAAACGTCATCGACCTATTTGATATGACGTGTTATTATTTATTTACTTGATCCGTGGGAAACGCTGATAAGGAAGTGAACGGTACCACGTGTGATCCCAATATGTATTATATTTTCCACAAAGGAAAGTAAATTAATGGTTAAATCAGTTGTGTTTTGTTTTATACCATGGAAGTGGCAAACGAGCGTGCAGTCCAGCTGATGGTTATTGGCCACTATCCATCAACTAGGTCTTTGAGGTCCACTTTTGGACATAGGTCGTATCTAATGTTGGGTTTTGCTCAGTATCACCACTGATTTGCGTGTTAGTGGCATCAGCTGCTCATTTACGTTTACATTTAATGGTGGTAGAACTCTATGTAGTTCGACACCGCTGGTAGGAGGGGTCCTACTAAATTTGAAAAAGACGTTTTCTACTGTCATAGCCCCACCGTATTATTTCCTCCTGTGTCTTGGGTCCATGGACACACAAAAACGAAATGACAAACACCCAGACCTAGAAAAGAAAGTTAAATTCATTATTCAGATATCCGTCTGGCCGGGAATCGAACCCGGAACCCACTGTGCGTGAGACCGGTATGGTAACCGATCCGCCACGCGGGTCATAACCTTCAAATGTGTATCCTAATTATTATAAATGCGAAAGTCCGTTTATTTGTTTGTTTGTTTGTAACGCCTTCACGCTTTAACTATTCAACCGATTTTTATAAAATTTTGCACACACATAGTAACGAGTCCAGAAAAGGACATAGAGTACCTTTCATCCTGAAAAAGCGTACTACTCCCGGGGGATAGAAAAGTAACTTTTATACCTACACCCTACATACTTTTACACCTACGGCCACTTGATAAGATTGAATTGCATTAGAACTACATCTGAAGTATACAAATCTTATATTAACGCGAGCGAAGCCGCAGGCGAAAACTAGTAAATAATAAATAAAAAAATAAGATTTTCGTTCTCCTAAAACTATTTCAATAGCTAACATGATTAGTCAGAAATGGTACAGTATAGTCGATACAGAATCTCGGTTCAATCCGTAATAATCCAACAAGATACCAGCTCACATGTCAGTTGCAACACTGAGCCAGAGCTTTGGGACAGTTGCAATATCCTATGTCCCATGCCTATGGATTATACGACGGACGTTAGATTACTGCGACGGAATTTCAAATACAGCTTAACCTATGTCAATTAAAAAAATATGTAAAATTATTTACACAAATATTTAAGGAATAAATAGAATTTCTAAAATGAAATTCAGATAAAACTCGCTAAAAAATAGAAAATTGTTAAACTCAACATTGCTTATTAAAGCGTGCAACATGTTGCTAAATAATAAGCAATATTATTTTTCTGTTAAATTTTATAGTTTTTTTAATTAAAATAAAATATTGAACGCTGTAAAATACATTGGTGATTAAACACAAAATTATGTTTGAATCGGCAATCCGACAAAACACCCGGTATTCAGACGTCATTGTTTCGTTGAGCCAGAACTTTGGGACAGTTGCAATATACTACGTCCCATGCACCTATGGATTACGACGGGCGTTTAATTAGTGAAAAGGGCTTTTAAATAGGGTAGATATAATTACACGATATTATCAAAATTACTTATTTCCTTTAGCCACTTTTAAACAATGCACATTATTTTTCTTTTTAATTAATACTGTTTTTTTAATTAATTTGAATGTTAACTTGATTTACTTCTTTACTCGACACTTTTTGTCTGAAAGATAAATATACAGTGCTTAATACTTAACTTTATTTAAAAACCTTATAGGTTATTCACAACTTAAACACAAAATTTCGTATCAATCCGCAATCCGATAAAATACCCAGAGCTTGGATATCAGTGTATTCCACTGAGCCAGAGCTTTGGGACAGTTGCAATATACAATGTCCCATGCGCCTAAGGATTATAGCGGACGTCGGATTAGATATGACATTCAAACAAACTGTTGGCTTCACTGAAGAATAATCTTGTGAAATGATACATATATGTGACACTGCTTTCTGTACATAAGTATTTGAATACTCATTATTTATTATTTATTTAATTTTATTAGGGCTACCAACATAATTACTTGTAAAATCAAATAATTGAATGGTTATATTCGAAGTAGAAAAGGCGAATACACATTATTCTACTAACAATTACAATCATTCTACATAGTTTTATCAAGCGTGTAATGTCAATGTTATTCAATATTTAAAGAGTGCATCTATTGCAACTGGACTTTAGTTCTTATAAAAAAGGAGTATAGAAAGCACAGATTGTTTTTTTTTTTGAGATTACAATTAAAACCGACTAATTACTCAGTTTCGAATTACGATTTGGAACGAAGTTCCTTATCGCGCGTTGTAAAAGGGGGCTAGACGGAAAAAAATCTTACGAAAAGTTGTCACGACACTTTTTGTCGCATGTCGCTTGTTTCTCTGTCTGTCTCTCTCTCTTATAGAAAGCAAGCCAGATATTTTCATTTCTATTTCGCATTGAACAGTGTGGTGTCGAGACGATTATTTTTGTTGAGTGTATACAGGTTTTTTGTAAATAATAAATAATTAAAAATTAAATTTTATTACAATTACTTCACTAATTAATCGAAAGGAACTTCGTTCCATCCGGGTGTCCCTTGACACCTCTCAAGTTTTTTTTTATTAATTTCAAAAAGATTCGAATTAATTACAAAAAGTCCTGAATATGACACTAGGTGGGCGCACATATAAATACCTAAATAAATTTACCCACGATACAAGAAGTAAAGCTGCGAGCATGAAGTGTTAATTTATTTAATTGCCTTACTCCCAATTAAATTGAACGCAATGCGTTTTCCTCTTTCGGTCCTCTCATTTTCTTCATACATTTGTTAATTATTTTATTTTGTTATTCATTGATTTTTACATTAATCTATTACTGCCTTACTACTGAGTATGTTTTTCCTATAATAACTCTATTTTGGTCATTCATAGTTCACTACACTGTGAAGGTATCAGTTAACAGACTTTCTGAAAGGTATGTGTGAAAACTTTTTTTAATAGCTCTCATCCTTCCGGACATCCAAACTAAGAAATTATTTAGTGAAGTATGACGTCACTTCTTTTATAGCTTAACTATGTTCTAGAATCTACATGACCTAATCAAAAGTATACAGGCTTGTGTTCTCCATTTTCTAAAATACATAGATATAACCGGAACATCAGTGTTTTTTCTTATCAGTCCATACATTTGAAATAATGCAAGCGAAATAACATGAGTTATAGTTCTATGATATTCGTATGGTGATCGTATGCCATTATTGAGAAACTATACTAATTCCGCAGAAAAATAAGAAATGAAAAAGTATACATCATACTTAATAATTTCCCTTTCCAAAACATTCAAAACACTTCAATCTAAACACATCGATTTTTAAAGAGGCGGAATAACGATTTTCCTCTGATTTCCCATTGTTTTTCCGACTTATTTCGCATATCCGCATAAGTCGGGTCAGTTGGACCATGACTTTATCGTATAGGCCTGTTCTTAGATAATCCCCAGCTTCAAGGGACATACGGAATATTGTAGCTTTGTTCCAACTGGACGGCTTATGTCGACTGACTGCTCCGTCGTAGAATGCTGTGAGTGTAATATGTCTCTTCTGTATACATATTCAGTATGTATGTGTGTAATACTCACTATGAATAATATCTGTTAGTTGGATGATATACAAATACTAGCTCATGCCCGCGGCTTCGTTAAATTACATATAAACCTTCGTCTTGTTTAATACTCTATCTATTAAAAAAAACCGCATCAAAATCCGTTACATAGTTTTAAAGATCTAAGCATACATAGTGACAGACAGCGGAAAGCGACTTTGTTTTATACTATATAGTATATAGTATAAAACAAATTGATAGTGATAAAGTATGGGACGGTAACATTATTTTAGTTTACTTAAGTCAAAGCAAGTATCTTTCCAAAACTATTTTTGATATAGAATCGTATATTACTAATAAAAATATTCCCCAATAAACTTATTTTACACAAACCTGTCTAACTTTACAATGAAAATAATTATCATTGTTCTAACATTTACTTCCAACAAAGATATTCTATTAAAGAAATTAACGCATAAACATTATCACTTATCAAGTTTTGACTTCTCTGTCAAAACTCATTGAAGCAGTGAAAGCTGATAACGAAGAAATGAACAGTTAATTTGATTTAAACTTGACCATTTAATAAGACTGCCGAAATAATTGCCAAATGAATGAATTTTGTGTTAAAATATTAAGGAAAGCGAAAGAAATTACATTGATATATATTAATACTGATCCCCGCGTTTTCGCCCGTGTTTAAAAAGTAAAAAAAGATTACATATTTAAACGTATATGTCATCCTGCTCTCCCGCGACGGCGCGCGCATGAGCATAAAGCCCGTCAATGGATTTTTCAAAAATAAAAGTAGCCTATGTTACGCCAGGTCTAGACCTTCAGCTATTTTCCAGTAAAAGTCCTGTCAAAGCCGTTTAGAAGATTACCTCAGCCAAACAGACAGACAGACCGACAGACAGACTGACTGACAGACAAAAAATAATAATTGCATTTTCGTTATATGTATCGTTTATACTTTCATTTCATTGACTAAAAAAATGTTATTTTGAAAGCACAAATAGACACTTTAATTTTATTTTGTTGTATTTGTATAGATTTAATTACATATCTTTATGTAAAGACGCTAGAACCCTCTGCTAGAACTCCGGTGGTACCTCTGCCACACATATTTCTATTTTATAATAGCAGTATTGAGCGTTGCTGAGTTTTGGTTTGAAGGGTATGGTAAAGATAACATACTTATCCGTGGCTTTCTCCCTCAGTCTTCCGAGGTATCTGTGGTTGACCTGACATAATTTTTTTTATATTGAAAATCTCATAGCGTGATCGCATTACTAACGTACAAGTGCTCAACAGGCTGAGTAAGAAGCCGGAGATTATAGACTCCATCAAACGCAGAAAGCTATCGATCTCGTCATGAGAAGTAACAAATACAGACTGCTCCAATTAATCATTCAGGTAAAAATCGTGGGAAAGAGAAGTATTGGCAGAAGGCAGAACTCGTGGTTGAAAAACCTTCGAAAATGGTTCGGCGGCATCACCACTTTACTCTTCAGAGCTGCAGCCTCGAAAATAAGAATTACCTCAATCCGACCTCCGATAGGAGTAGAAGGAACAAGAAGTAGAAGTTTTTTTTTATTACATTTGAGTAGCAAACGAGCTTGCAGTCCACCTGATGGTAAGTAGCCTCTGCCGCCATGGACATTTGTAATCAACCCCAGATATGATCACGGTCATACCTGGGGTTGACCACAGGTGCGTTGCTACCCCCGAGAACTGAGATGGAACGCCTAGTCGAACTACATGGGATTCTACCACCTTCAAAATCTAGCTTATCTATAACTATCCCTACACAATTAGCGAATAGTTAGATGCCTAAATTGATAAGTATACAACGTAAATTACGTTATACCAATGTATACATTATACACTTACATCGTTTTACCTGTGAACAGAATTCAGTTAAGCCGATAGCAAAAGCAACTGACCCGTAAAATCGGTTTACAGACAGTTTGAATATATTCAACATTGATTCTAAATTCATGCGGTTTGTTTGTGCTTATTTAGTTTAAGATACGCATTACCTTACACCTAATACTAGCTTGTACTTGGTATTGAGGCGTAAAGTGGAAAACCCTTCCTTTTTATATGATATACTAGCTTTTGATCGCGGCTTTGCACGCCTTAAATCGTACTATCTTACTTCTTACTAATATTATAAAGCTGAAAGTTTGTGAGGATGGATGGATGTTGGTTACTCTATAACTTAAGAACAGCTGAATGGATCTGGATGAGATTTGGTACAAACATAGACTGTAGTCTGGAATAACATATAAGCTACTTTTTATCCCGGGAAAATGTGCAGTTCCCGTGGGATACGTTTGTTTTGTTTTGTCGCCGTGTCAATCTCGCGACATGTTTATTGATGTACTTTTTAAACGCTGGTGAAACCGCGGGGATCATCTAGTTACATATAAACCTTCCTCTTGAATCACTCTATCTATTAAAAAACAGCATCAAAATACGTTGCGTAGTTTTATAGTCCTCAGGGAGAGTAACATTCATACGTAACATTATTTCTTTTAAAAAAAGTTCTTAAACGTGAACTACCAAATCGTACTTGGCCAGCGCGCTGGACTATGGCCTAAATCCCTCTCAATCCCAGAGACCTGTGCCCAGCAGAGATAATAATGGGTTGACATTCCACATGTGTACCATACTATAATCACATGTATTGGTTTCCACTTATCTATTATTTCGCTACGTCCATTTCATAAAAACTTCATACATTTTCGGGAGCATCAAACGATTCAATCGCAAAATGTAATTTGGAACACTTCCCGTCAGTTATTTCAGCTGAACGAGATATCTGAATTCAGCAATGTTTGTCTTCAATACACAATCGTTTGAAGTTGACGTGCAAATCAATTTGGAATTAACTTATGGTATTCTGTATGGTAAAGCACTTGTTCTATCTTCAAAGTTCAACGATAATATAAAAGTAAGCAAGTCGTCTTTTGAGTGTAAAAAACTGGGTAGGAACGTCATAGGAATAATGACATAATATAAACATAAAATTTTTGTAGAAACTATTTTTAATAATATGAATTTTACTACATTATTATTTTTTATTTAAATTTATAACAGCTTAAAGGCTGGGCCAGACTGCACACGCGTTTGCAGCGCGGGTGCGGCGCGATGGACTCGAACATATGAAAACTTATTCGCATGTCCATAGTGGGCAAGCGGGAGCGGCGAGCGTTTGCCATACGGTTGGTTTAAGCCACGCTGCGTCTGCGCGTGCAGTCTGGCCAAGCACTAATACAAAAATTAGCGACGTTTAAAGTTCTCTGAACGCATTTTCTATTAAATTTTAACGTATTATGCTATTTTTATGCTTCTTTATATTAAACAATTAATAAGTTTAGAAGAATACAGTTTGACTATCCCATCGCTTAATCTGTCAGCTTTTACTTCTGTTGGCACTAAAAGGAAATGTTATCTCTTTCATAACACAGCACCATATTTACAATGAGAAGGTAACATATTGAAAATAGGTGGGTAATACTAGTGACCTAATAAAAACTAAAGCGATGGAATATCTAGGTATGCTAAAATTAAACAATTTACTATGCAGCAATCGAATAACTGCGATTATGTATCAAGCGAGAACCGATCATCGTTTATCTCTTATCTCTAATAATGAGACAGTTTCATACGCGAATTGGAAATTTAATTGAAAATAAACGGTTTTTAAATGTGTTGGAATACAAAACTTTTTCAATATACTCTGATATTAAATCGAATTTGATTTATTTAACATAAAGTTAATTAAACGAAGGGTATTGTCAAAACCACACGCTCATGAAGGAACGCCGTTTTGTAAACTGTGGAAGACTTATTTTATTAGCTACGTTCATTTTACAGATTGGCTGCCACAACACTTTCTATGTCCCACTGCTGGGCACGGGTCTCTTCCCATAAGTGGAGAAGGCTTACGCGTACTCTACCACGCTGCTCCAATGCATATTGGTGAATCGAATACGGGTTAGAGGCCAACCAGTAACAGATGTTTTCAAACCGCCCGTTAAGCCTCCGACGAGGTTTAACGACTACTATCGAGCGATTCAACTGGAACCGACGCGTATGATATGGTTAAACCGAACCAAATTTTAAGCTCAGAAGCATGCATACAATTTTGCTACTAGCGGTCACCCATCCATCTGCAGACTACGCTAGTGGTTGCTTAACTTTGTAGATCGGTTGAGATCCATACAAGCGGCGGGGTTGTGCGCGCTCAGAATTCTATTTATTTATATTCATGTAACAAATTGCTAAATCTAATTAACTAAATTGGATCCATCCATTTGACAATTACATTCCTAACAGTAGTTTCCTCTTAGGACCGGAAGATAGGAGAGTGAATATAACAGAGATGTAGTGAGATGCTTTAATGTTGTAATTGTGAGATGCATTAATGAGATAAGGTCCAAGGAGGAGAAGAGGCAAGGGAAGGATCGGTGCGCCTCCTCACGCCATTGTCGTAGTGACGCAAGGGTTCTCGCTTCCAAATCCCAGGGCAAAGTTCCCACCATCACAGGCTGCCTTACACGAGATCATGCCATAGCCCCGTATAACCCTGATCGCCATCACTCGCTGAACTTGCATCAGCAGACCGATGTTTCAATGATTTAGAGCGTCGGCCCACACAGGAGCCCCGTATAGGGCCATAGATCTCACGATGCCTGTTTGGTTTTCGGCCTGGCCGAAATACCAAAAAGAATAAAACTAAATTCAAAATTTTAAATAGTTGACGTTTCGGACATTACTTATACAAA
>DWPV01006291.1:0-11646 GCA_018251915.1 Urbanus proteus proteus
CGGCGGTACCACCGCCACATCTATTTCTGCCTTATAACAGCCGTGTTAAGCACTGCTGTGTTCTGGTCTGAAGGGTGAGGTACGGGAGATCTACTTATTCGAGGCATTCCAACTAAGTTGTCAAGGGTAGCAACGCGTTGTGGCCGACCTCAGGTAGGACTGATCTTATCTAGGGTTGATTACAGATGTCCAATGGCGGTAGTGAACAATTATCATCATATGAGCTTTGCGCTCGTTTGCTGTTTCCATAATATAAAAAGCTAAATACATTAAATTGAGCTTCGACTTCGGTACTATATACTAAAGTAACATTTATTATAATTTTTACCTATTACTAATGTAGAAGTCAGTTTTGAATCGGTTAAAAACATTTGAAAGCAAATAACTATTTTTCATACGATTTACTAACTCATTTTACTAGATCCAACGTAAATTATGTGATGATCGTAATTTGTAGACGAATAACATAATATTTTCATACAAACATTCGCGATGACGTAGCGATTTTCGACAGCCAATCGTGCTTCCCCTGCTGAATGGTCTATCTAATTTATGCGATGTTCAGCAATTCGATAACGTAGTCTTATCTCTGTCTATTAGACAATGAGTGCAAGAGACGCACGTTATTCATTACTAATCTGTACGTGATCACAGATAATGATTGAATTTAATGGCCCGATTTAGAAATTCAATTGAACTCGCTTCAGTTCATAAGAATTAGAGCGGTAATGGTTCGGAAAGTTTAAAACTACTTTTTAGTTACTCGATTCGAAGACTTGATTCTGAATAGGTTTAATGGTTTGTTTTTTAAATTGCTCACATTGTCACTGCTCTCACTGACTATGGATCTCTTGGAGTCTATGTGGCTCACACCATAGTCTACCTCCCAGCCTAAGTGACTTCACATACCTTTTATAACATTTGCAAGGTAGAACTCCATGTAGTTCGACTCCAGCGGCATCACCGAAACTCCTAATTCTGCCTTATAACAGCAGTGTTAAGAACTGCTGTGTTCTGACCTGAAGAGTGTGGTAAGGGAGATATACTTATTGGAGGCGTTACAACTCAGTCCTCAGGGGTAACAATGCATCTGTGGTCAACCTCAGGTAGGACCTTGATCTTATCTGGGGTTGATAACAGATATCCATGGGCGGCAGTGGCCGCTTACTATCGGGTGGACTGCATGCTCGTTGGCTACTTCGATCATATAAAAAAAAAAATCATAGAACTGTGGGCTTTCTTCAATACATCATTCTCTCTCTCCTTATGGATGTCGTAAGCGAAAACTAAGGGACGAAATTCAGGAAATGAGCAAGAGTGTCTTCTAGTATCCTCATCAACCTACGACCAGGCCTATGTCCAGCACTGGACCCCAAAAGATTGATCGACTGACGGATAGTTGAACTGAACTGTAGCATCCGTGGCTGACTTCAAGTAGACTTTTTACTTAATTGACTTTATGTTCATTTACTTTTTCAATTTCTTAAGCCAAAAAAAGAAAACGTTTTCTAAACTCATACTCATACATACTCATACTCATACATAGCCCCAAAATAGAATATTCTCCTGTGTCATGGGTGTCATGGACACACAAAGACTACACAAATATCCAAACCCAGAACAGAAATCTAAATTCATCATTCAGCGGATATCTGCCTAGTTGGAAATCGAACCCGGAACTCATTGCGCATCAGACCGGTATGGTAACCACTCCGTCACGCGGGTCGTCAAAAATTAAATATCTGTGTCATATATCACAATTAAAATTCGACAAAAGATACAAAATATGTTAATGTTATTCATAGGGAGCAACATCCTTGGGAACTAACTATGTAGTTAAATGAAATACATTCCGTTGATGGGAGCTCTGAGAAATGTTATAGGTTAGGGTCCGTACCCTTTGGACCTTGAAGGTGTCGGAAGTTAGGGAATTTACAGAAATAAATGCGATGCCTTGCATTTTTGTTACTTTTAGTTGTATTTGACTTTACTTTTTTGTAAGGATGAAGTAGCAAGTACGATGTCCTACTTGATGGTATGATCCTCTGTATGATGGAATGATGATGGTATTGTATGTGTATGTTGGTATGTCCTATTTAATGGTATGATGGTATATATTACAAATGCAACTGTAATTTTACTATAGTTCTATGAAAATTAGTCCTGTCTTTTTAAACTGTAGAATATCTTTTTCAAAATACAAAAGTTGATTTAGCATTAATCAAAATAAAACAAATCGGCAAATATAAGGCCCATATTCAAACTAGATTTTATACGTTTCGATATAGTAAATCTTATTACATTCTAGATCAATTCCAAGGCCTAAGTTCAAGAACCAATCATCTAGACAGATTTTATAGAGATGTTCTAAATTACGATACTCGTATATCCGTTTTACGATCCAATACTTTTCCTATAGACTTTGCTAAAGTTTCCAAAAAGGGCAGCTGCAAAAATGTTATAGCTTGTAATATGGACCAAGGGCAGTCAATGGCTATCGTAAAACCCGACAACATGTATAAAATATAAATAAAACAGAAATGATTAAAACAAATATTATACTTATATAATATATCGGATATATCGTTATAACAGGTTATTTAATATAACGAATTTAGCGTTCTGTTTGAACAATAAATAGCGCACATTTATCACCTATCACGTCATACATAGCGCGCGATTTTCATTATTATTTACTCTTTCCTGTCCTCCAGAAATAATTTGGAGTCTATGTCCCCTTTTTTCTGATCAGAATCTGAGTCAGAACTTAGGGGCTGATCCATAAAGCCGGTTTTGATTGGTCTCTACATACATCTGAGAACTATCAATAAAAACATTTTTATCTGTCTTCAAAATTTCGGTCTTCATGGCAATCTTATGTACCTACTATATAACAATCGCATATATCTATATATTATTTATATTTATTGCACTATGTATATTGTGATATTTACAACTGATATCTCTATAAATTAACAAAATAACAAGCTATAACCGTACAAGATAAAAACTATCGATATCAAAATGTACATATTTTAGGCGTATATAGCTAGAAGAGGTTGCTAAGACACTATTCCCATTCAATCACTAGGGAAGGGCGGCGAAGTTATTGTACACTGTCCAAACTGACCGGAATAGCGTAGGGCGATCGTAAAAAGAGACGAATGACTCAATATATCTGACATATCGCTACTTAAAATATACAACCCTATTCCCGCGGATTTACTGCTCTTAAATTGATTTTAATGAACCTACCCTTCCTCGACTTATGTTTACTAGCTTTTAGCTGCGACTTCGCATGGTTAAGTGGTCGTAATTTGGCCAGTTAAAATAAAATGGATTGTTAAATCCTTATCCATGAAAAACCACTCAAATATACCATTTAATGATGATCGGTTAAGCGGTGTTGAAATTTAACGATCTCGTATACATACCTACCTATTTATGTAGTTATGTTAATATAAGTATAATACCTATCTATTTATGTATATATATTTTATATGTAAGATTTTGGGATTGCTATAGAAGAATTATTAGAAATATTAGGATTGTTTTTGAAGTCAGCCATAGACATTTTGCTTTCTCTGAGGACTAAATTGGAATGCCTAATATGTAAGTGTTGTGTTTATACCCGTAACTTTTTTCATGAACGAAAATTGAGCGTTACTGAACGGAAATTCATAGGTGTAACGGAGATGTTTCCGATCTACTAAGTCTTTTACCACTTTTCGAATTCTATTTTTTCTAGTTTATCTGCCTTAAAATCTGTATTATAATTTTTCTCGGTAGTTCGATTTCTAAGTTCTTAAACATCTTCTAACTGACTGATCCCAATATTACTTAATTACTTATTTGGATCATTTTAATTGCTGCGGTCCAAATAGGTTAATTCCAAGCCCTTGTTTACAGTGATATAGCGGGCGCGGGAGCGATAACGGCCGCGTAGGACGTCGCGATTCGTGCTCGCTTACATTTACTTACGTTTGCGTATCAGCTAGATCATAATACAACTGTATACGGTTAATATTACGAGCAAAATGTATATACGTTCATTTCTATGGCACGCCCTACAGCCCAAACAGCTTATCGAATTTTAACATAGAAGGTGTCGTTGGATTTTTCTCACTTGCCATTTTTTTGCTCGTGAAACCGCGGCGAATCAGCTGTTTATGATGACCCGCGTAACGAAGCGTTTATCACATCAGTCCAGAATGCAGTGGTTTGGTTCGATTTACCAGCCAGACAATGTTAGGGTTCCTAATACTATGTCTAGGACTCGAAAAAAGCAAAGGACTGTAGTTTAGTAAAATATAAATTGTGGTTATAAAAAAATGCGCGCGTCCTAGTCTGACCGTCGCCACAGGACGAATGAGGGAAGTAAAGAAAGATAGACAAATTAAATATCTGAATGATAAGTATTAATTTTGTTCCAGGATCTGGGTGTTTGTGTATTCGTCTAAGTACCCACACTTACGCCAAAGGCACCCACGGGACAGAGAAAGATTCTAGTATAGGGTCATTAATGTAAAAAGGCTTATTTATTAATATTCTATGCCCGCTCGCTACTCAATGTGAACAAGCCCTAATATTTCTTAACCACTGAGCTACTCCTGATTGCGTCAGAAGAAGCTAATCTGCATCAATGTAAAGCCGACGCTAAGTAGTGGTAAGAAGTTAAGTAACTTAAGGCGACTTAACATAAGTCTTTTTAAGTATTTGTGAAGATATTTTGTTTGTAATAGAATTATGCTTTATTTTGGGACAGTTTAGTGTATTTAATATTTAGTTTCGTAATATGAGTGGATATTCCTCTGATATTTATATAGATGTGTTTTAAGGGTTTAAAAATATATTATGTAGTCTACAGTTAAATTTTTATAAGTTTATAAAAATATTTTTATACACTTATAGAGCCAAACTTCTCTTTATGTTATCGTGTTATGTTGGTGTTGTGAATATATACATTTGGAATAAGGACATACAATGGATACGAGATAATTCTATGGGAAAACTTTGTACGTACCAAACCGGTATGACGACAACTGCATTATGAAAGAACTACTACTAAGTTTAAATTTTAATACTGTATGGAAAATGTTATTTATTAAATGCAATCATAGATGGCGCTAAGAAATATTATTTTAATGGAGTTTTATTAAAAAAATATATGTTACATAATGGTTCAGTTTTGTGTGGAACATATTTTAAAATTATTTTATTTTTAGTAATGAAATGACATAATATCACTTTAGAATTTTGTGGAAAATTGAAAATGAATACATTTATAACAATTGTTCTGACAATATTTATTTCCAATTATCAAAAACTTTCCACAACACGTACCTACGAATGAGTTTTACTAGCAGTTATTTCAATTAAATATATTCATTGTACAAAAATATTTAAACCATGGTTTAAGTCTATGTTTTGCTTTTTTTAAACAATCAAACACATTTACACTTTTGGACGTTTATATTGCTTTTTAAATCCGTAGATCCGTTGATTAAAGCTTCATTGGAATTCAATACCGTTTTACAAATTTAAAGTAATAGAGTTAAATTTTGTAACACGTAAAGTATTTTTCAATTTTGCTAGAATGTTGAAAATACTTCATCGCAGCTAAAATATAATATGCGTAAATGAATAGTTATTAATATTTATACGCTCACTGCTTCTCTATATTGTTGGTGCAATGGAATTTCCATTCCATTTCAGGAAGCCTTTGAGGTCCATTGCTGAACATGGACCTCTCCTAACAGGAGATTTGGCACAATAGTCACAGAAAAAATGTATGCGTTTTGGTGTCCGCAGTGGTGTAGTCAAAACCCATAGAGATATTAGTAGAGTAGGTTCTCTGGCCCCTGCTCTATGTTCATAGGCGGCAAAGTTAACATATATTAATTTATTACTTGATAATCAGTGTCAAATTATTTCATATAATTAATCCAAAACGTCTTATTATATTACAGGTACCTATAGTTACACGCAACACTTGCATAGTACTGAGCTTGAACTTCAAAGTTTAATATTAAGAAAATCATTTTAAAATTACCAATACATTACAAATGTTTGTAGAAACAATCGAAAGCAGATTTGCAATCATTTTCAATTTTCGAACGCGAAATCTTTTGCAAATAGTGAACAAGAAACAGCAAGGATAAAATAGCCCCCAAGTTTTGTTACGTGATGTGAAGTTTGCGCTTTACTAGTAGGGTAATTCCTGTTTTGTACATTTCGTTTGGGAAATGTAATAATATTTATAGTATTTAATACTTATTGGATCAATTTTATGAATTATGGTTTTAGATTTCTGTTCTGGGTCTGGGTGTTTGTGGGTACATCTTCGTGTGTACAATCTTAGTGTGGAGCTATGAGTATAAAGTGTGTTTGTATATTTTAGTAGCGAAATTCTCCGAAACTTTATACTGTATAGTCTGTTTCACTTTAAAAGATAAGATATTTTTCAAGCCAATACGTCACATATGTATATGTGCTCTAGAAAAATGTTTTTGGCAAAACAGTCTGGTAACAACTGATCAGGCCAACTGGGGAAATTATAAAATACATCAGCTTGTATTTGCAATTATTTTTAATTTTCGAACACGAATCTTTTGCAAATAGTGAACAAGCAACAGCAATAAAACAGTACGCAAGTATTGTTACGTGCTGTGAAGTTTTCGCTTTACTAGTAGGATGGTTTCTGTTTTGTACATTTCGTTTGGGAAAAGGTACAAAACAGGTAAAGGTATTTTAACGCTAATCTTAACTTTTTAATTTTACTGGCAAAATTCTTCAAAACTTTTGACACTCATGTGTAATTAGTTTCAGTTTAGAAGATCAGATACTTTTGAAGCCAATACATATAGTACTCGTACATCACTCTTGTTGATCTTTAGAAAACGTTTGTGGCAAGATAGTTTGGTCTGAACTACTCAGACCCACTGGGGAAATTATAAAATGGAACTAAGAAATGAGCTACACAGCGTCTACTGTAGAAATACATATTCTTGGCAGTAGATGAAGTAATGTTTAAAAATGTACGTTACGTATGTACGTTTACGTATGTAGGTACGTTTTTAATAAGTTAATCAAAGATATTGTTACTGTTAGACAGAAAATTATTAAACGCTTAAAATATCAATTCTCGCTTCTACGGCTCGTTAGGTCCTTATTTGTTGTCACACTGCGGCTAGTAAGCGATAAACTATGTTAAACTTAATTATGATTTCTACAAATAAATATGTTTTTGCTACTACACAAATATTGTTACGTTTATGACAAGTTTTTGTAAAAATTTTAATCTATTTATACATTTGAATGCCTGTGCATAGTTACGAACTTATATGTACTTTTGTTTTAAGACAATAGTATTAATAATATTTATTCGTTAGCATTGTACATTTTTTAATTTGTATTTTACAAAAAAAATCGTAATTAGATCTAAGGCAATGTTTTTTTTTTGTATATTACACCTGGGCTCTCGCAAAAATCTAAATAATTCTTCAAATTATTTTATAATATCTTACTTTATTGTCTGATTATACTAAGCGATAACGATATAATCTATATCATCAACAAAAAAGATAAATACTAAACCAATCCTAGTTTCTAGACAAAGATACAACAATCCCCTTAACCCAGTTTGAACCACGCTGAAATTTAATGAAGATGGACGTGGAGCCAATGACACATTCGCATTAGGGGCGACGACAAGAGCCGTTTGGGATAGCGACATCTGGCGGGCGAATTAGTGACGGTATAGATTTAGATTCGTAGCTCAGCCTGTATTTGCGTATGAGGGAAATCGAAGTAGTAAACTGTTAGTAAGATGTATGAAAATAATGGAACAGGAAAGAGATAGAAATTTGTTGTCATCTAACAGGATCGTGATCATAGTTTATTACGATGATTATCTTTAGATACGTCAACCAATTATTATGTACCACAGCATCAATAAGGTGCATTTTGTACACCCTGCGTAGCGGAGCTCTTTACATCGGTATGACACGCAAGGAGTTCCTGGTTCGATTCCCGTCCAGACAAATATCGGAATGATGAATTTAAATTTTGTTCAGAGTATGATTGCTTGTGTACTCGCCTTTATGTTTATTCAGGGCACCTACGATACAGTAGAAATGTAGAACTATTAGTGTAGAAAGCGCTTTTTTCGACGGAAAGAAGAAAATATTATTGTTATTAATATAAAAAATATCATCCTAAAAATTGGACAATTTAACTGCAAACTCTACTCTTTTTTCATGCATAAGAAATAGTACACCAAATTTTTAGATGTGCTTTTTTAACGCCCTAAAGAGCATTTTAATTGAATTATTTATTAGTTCTACATTATAAGATGTAGTCCCAAATAGAATATCACGAAACAGGAACACAACCTCAATGTAACGTCGCAAACAAAAGTTTTGGATGACCAACACTTCGTATTGATAGTTTTTGTAAGTGACTTCATAAATATCCGATACAGTTCTCCTGCATCCAACTTTCTGAACATTCAGCTGAAGAAACTGAAGTCGTGGAACTATCGATGGCATGTATCATGACTAGGAAGATATATGTTTGTAAAAAAATGCAGACATGTTATACTTAAGTTTATCTATACAAATAAATATAATTGAAGTGTTTGTGATTTAAAAGTAAACTTTTTTACTCAGTGCATAAAAGTATACACGATAACTATAACGAAAATACAATTCATTAAAAATGTTTGTCTGTCTGTCTGTTTGGCTAAAATAATCTTCTAAACGGCTGGACAGATTTTGACGGGACTTTCACTGAAAGATAGATGAAGGTCTAAGGCGTAACATAGGCTACTTTATTTTGGAAAAAAGGCAAAGCGCGCGCGCCACGCGCATACGGCCGCCGTCGCGGGAAAGCGGAGTGTCACCTATGTTTAGATATGTATTCCTTTTTACTTTTTTAACGAGGATAAAACCGCGGGAATCAGTTAGTTTATAATATTTATGCAGCAGTATGTAAATCAACTGACGGTAAATGACTCTTGCCATCAATAGAAACGTGATAACCGTTGATAACCGTAAGGAAGATATACTTATCCAAAGCGTTTCAACTTAGTCCTCAGGGTAGCAACGTATCTGTGCCGACCTCAGGTAGAACTGTGATCTTATCTGGGGTTGATTACAGATGTCCAAGGGCGGCAGTGGGCACTTACCATCGGGTGGACTGCATGCTTCTTTTCCACTTACATCATATAAAAACGTAACACGAATAGGTAGTAGGTACTTACCATTTGACATCTATCAAATGTATGTCATAACTTGTTAACACAAATAGTACGCGAGTAAGTAGTAACTCAAATAGTAGCTACTATTTCGGTATGTATTTAGAATTCACGAAACTAAGGTAATTTGCATGCACTAATTTGGTGCTTTGAATGACTTTCCGATTGCAATTTCGGAAGGCGAGGTGCTAAAATTTAAGCGCCTTACGATAACATAGAGCTGGAAGTAAGGTTAAGTTTAATATGTCTCTTTATACGTTGAATGAATGACATAAAGTTTTAAAGGTCGTAGACCTTTTGTAGTTCGACTCCGGTGTCGCCGTCACACCTAATTCTGCCTTATAATAGCAGCGTTAAGCGTTATTGTGTTCTAGTTTGAAGGGTTTGTGGTAAGATAAGTAGATACATCAGAGGAAGTAATGAACTTGTAACCTTCAGGTAGGAGTCTAATCTTATCAGGGGTTGATATCATATGTCTATTATCGGCAGTAGCTACTTACCATCAGGTAAACTGTATATTTTTGTTACCTATTATAAAAAATATAAAACGTTAAAAAGCTGAAAATTCACTACATAGTATAAAATAAAGTCACTTTCGCGGTCCCTATATCCCAATGTATGCTTAAATCTTTCAATGTATGCTTAAATCTTTAAAACTACGCAACGGATTTTAATGCGGTTTTTTTATAGATGGAATGACTCAAGAGGAAGGTTTATATGTATAATAACATCCATTATATTGTATAGAAGCGTGCGAAGTCGCGGGCAAAAGCTAGTTTATTTATAAATGGCGAAAAACAAGTGGAAACTGGTACTCTTATATATTTTCATCTTACTCCAAATAGAAGGTACTGATGCATTTGATATCTTAAGAAATCAGCATGAAATCTATGACGGTCGCTAAGGATCAAGTTGGAATTTATCATATTAGCAAATCTTACCATATTCACCTCAGAACTTATTACCTCTGCAGTGGTTTAAGACAGACTATTTGTGTGACGGTAGTGCCACCGCAGTCATAAAGCGAAGAGTTTTACGACCTTGTTTGTGCATACTCTTACGTCATATCTACCTCTTTTGTAATTGGTATTTCTTCTTTTAATAAAATCAAAGAATAAACATTTGAAGGTCCACGTGGTGAAGCGGAGACCATGCGAGTCTGACACGTGAAGGATTCGAGTTCGATCCCCGGCCAGGCATCTTAATGATGAATTAGGTTATCTGTACTGGATTTAGGTTCGTATTTGTCCATGGCACCCACGACACAGGAGAATACCCGAGTGTAAAAAGATTTTTTTTATACAACTGCATATAAAACATAGTGCTTCTATAGACGAACTATATCCTAACATATTATATACATTTACATACAAACATATGCAAAAAACGAAACAAAAAAAGTAACAAAAAGAGTCTTAATTACCTCCAAAACAATTTATATAAATTGATTCACAATACCAACATCGGAACTTAAGAAGTTTAGATTTACGACATATTTAACATAAGTGCGCATTCCACGAGCATGTGGTTCTCAAACTCTGGTGCGAAACAACGAGATTGTTTTCTGAATAATTAAAAGGCTAGAAGCATGTCACCTTGAAACTTTGGTCGCATGAGATCTTACAGCGAACAAACAAGCTTCGACGACTATGAAAGTTAAATTTCTAGCTCCCAAAGGATTTGGATGCCTTTGACCCGGTACATAATGCACTGAAAGTGGCTTGTTCTCTAAATTCGCGAGTAAACTCTTTACTTTAGTGTGGAGTTACTTTTTAGTGAGTGTTAGTAAAACTCGCCAGGTATACTACAGGCAAAATTATCACTGCAGGGTAATAAAGGGCCTATAGTTCCGTGTAGGGCCTGTGGTTTCCGTGCTTCGTCGTTATACCTTGTCTGAGGCCTAATGGGCGGTTTGAAAACATTCGACACGGGTTGGCCGGTAACCCGTATCCCCTCCACCAACGCATTAGAGCAGCGTGGTGGAGTATCAGTCATGGGAGAAGACCCTTATTACAAAACGTGGACTAGTGCCAATTATAAAGGATGGTTTTACATTTGGATCCGGTTTGGTCTTGATACTTTATTTAACCCATTACATAGTTTAACATTTAGCCCATGGTTTATGTAAGTGACAAATGTCAATTTCAATGATGTCGTAAAATGTAAATTATAATATTCTTATTAATAATAAAAGAGGTAAAAACTATTTAAAAGTTTTTTGAATAACAAGTTTCATAGATTTTTTTTTCAAAATATATGATATTTTACATGAAAATCATAAATTTTATAACATATTGATGAAACGGAACGTTGCGCTCAATAACTAGGGAAGTGGCTGAAAATTTTTGTTCATTGATCTATGGATGTGTAGTCTAAGGTTTTTTCACTTT
>DWPV01006292.1:0-11646 GCA_018251915.1 Urbanus proteus proteus
AAGAGAAATTTGTTAATCTTATCTGTGGTTGATTAGATTACTATAGACTGCAGAGGCTACTTAACCGCTCAGTGGACTTAATGCTCGTTTAGGAAAGCATTCATTGGAGTATAAAGGTTATAGGGCCCTTTGTGGTTCGTCTCCGGTGGCACCACCGCCACACCTCTATTTTTGCCTTATAACAGCAGTTTAGCGCTGTGTTCTGGTTCGAAGGGTTGGTTAGGGAGATATACTTATCCGAGGCGTTCCAACTTAGTCCTCAGGGTTAGCAACGCACCTGTGACTGACTTCAGGTAGGACTGTGATCTTGTCTGGGATTGATTACAGATTTCCACGGGCGGTCACTTACTATCAGGTGGACTACAAGCTCGTTTGCTACTTCCATCATGTAAAAAAAAGTTCAAACCCTGATGCACAGTGAGTGTCAAAACCTACCACAACTTTCTCTATTCACCACTAAGAAAATACTTCACAAATTGTTGGACATCTGTAACGAATCAGTCTTTGTTCATATCGATGATCTAGCAATTTTAACGGAATTCCGAATGTTTCGCAATCACCTACGCCACGGTTGGTGGTCTGATCACCGTAGACCGACCCTGGCCTTAACTTGACCCGCCTGCAGGGCGGTACCATCCTATTGTTGTGTGATCTTCGCTTGTCAATCATGAGGTGGAACAAGTCACAAGCGGTTGAAAATTGTTTGTGCCTTATAATAGGTGTGTTAAGCGTAACTGTGTTTTGGTTTGAAAGGTGTGGGAAGGGAAGGGAAGGTGTCCAAGGCGTTCCAACTTAGTCCTGAGGGGTAGGAACGGGTCTATTGTAAACCACAGTTAGAATTTTTATCTTATTGGGGCTTACCACAGTTGTTCACAGACTGCTGTGGTCATATATACCAAGTGAACTCCTTTGTTACTTCTTTTATAAAAAAAAATCAAAAAGCATTTTAAGTCTTGTTAAAAGGCTATTAAAAAGAAGCGTCGGGCGCACCTTAATTAATAAGAACCGCACATAGACTCGTAGCTTACGTAGATTTCATCCGATCTACGAAGTTAACTAAAAGAGACACGTCACCAGCAGTGAAACATAAGAAGAGTTTCGGCGCTATAGCTTTTAGTTTACCGCTACCGGTATTATTCTCTGTCGCTACAGCCTACAACTTACACCGGTTTCTATTCATCGCCTACGGTCACTCGCTGTAATGAAAACCCTTTGAAAGCTTACTCTATTCAACGAAATAACGCCTGTATGGAAAAGATATAAAGTTTAAATCCCTATGTGGGTCAGTACGTAGCCATCCAATAACAATGAATGCTCAATGAGAGCTCGAAAGAGCCATTCTATAGCGTTTTTATGTTCTTTCGCATACAATTGTTATATTTTTTCTGATTCTAGTGTTCTATTAAATATGTAAAATACGGAGGATGTGTTTAATCTGACTTTTACACTTACTTTGCTTTTTATGTCTCTACAAATAAATATGCTAATCTAAAGTAAAATAAATACTTACTTACCTACCTACGTTATGCATACCTATTAGAGACCATAGACATTGACTTTGTTTTATATTAAAGAATTAGGTAATGATTATGTGCATAAATATGTAAATTAATTTAAAATTTACGCAAAGTCAAAACTTGATCATAGATATAGTATTTTTTTTTGGTAAGTAGGTACTACCAATAATACTTGGTACTTCTGACAATTACCTTTCTCTGTCATTGCACAAAATTTTAACCTTAACCTATTTTAAATAAAAATCTTCATCTTAATCTTAACTTAGTATGAAACAAAGTCGCATTGCGTTGTCTATCCCTATGTATGCTTAGATCTTTAAAACTACGCAACGGCTTTTGATGCGGTTTTTTAATAGATAGTGATTTAAGAGGAAGATTAATATGTCATTTAATGCGTGCGGAGCCGTGAGCAAAAAGTACTAAAATATATTTGCAAGCAAACTTAAGTAGCTATAACCAAACAAAGACGTCGTTACTATGGTGTACCACACACCCCGTAATACATTTACAGACCGCTTATAAGATTACACCTAATAAGAATTACTTATTCTGTCTCAGCAGCCGACCAGTCCACAATAAGTAACTGCAAACCCATACAAAGAAAGGGTTATCATACTTCAAGTAAATTGTCCAATTTATTAAGACCTCCTATTTCTTGTCCCATAAACGTAATTTCAAGCAATTTCACTGGCGCGAAGTGTCCATTAACAATGGTGTTGCCATACTGCTGGGCAATATGATATTCCATTAGGGCCTATTGTAATTTCCTAGCACATTAAGGTTTGCATTATTGCATTATATTTATGACAATGTGACTTCTAAGCACTTCTGGTGCAAGTCAGATACCGTCTTACTGTGTCTTGTTTGTATTTATCATATTTATAGTTAATTCAAACTTTAGACATGATTAAGACATAGATGATGTGTCCTAGGACGATTTAGTAACGTGGATATTCTTAACTCCAAATTATAATGTCCTTTGTCATGGTTATCCCGAACAAACTCAAAGATAAGTATACTAACATCCAGAAAAGTAATCTAAATTCATATCTACATGACCGGGGTTCGAACTTGGAACCTTTTTGATTTCAGAAGAGTATAATACCGTGACTAAACATAACTCTTCCGAAAGACATATAAGGGCTTGATAGATGGATGGATAAATTGGATAAGCCATAAATAAAGTTAGCGCACGACGTGTTATCCGAAATGCCAGCAGTATCCGCGCGGGTTAACGTTACGTGCGCTCTGTCAACTGGCTAATTAACCAGCAAATTGTCGTGCGTGAGGCTTTATAATATGTTATACTAGTTTTTACCCGCGGTTTCGATCCCACTAATATGTTGATGTACATTCACATTTACAATTGGATGCTTCAGTAGTCAAGAGTAGTATCACATTTCGGGATGAAAGGTAACTCTATGTCTAATTCGAGCCCCCTGGCTATATGTAAATTTTAAGTTAAGTTCTTAAAGCGTGTAGCCGTTGCAAACAAAGAAACAAAAGGATATTGGCATTTGTAATATGGACTGTCAACACTAATTAACCGGCAAATCGCTGTGCGTGAGGCTTCATTATTAACTGCATTACTTGTACATTACGTACATTTTTTGACGTAACAAGGTCTTATATCGAAGAATGCTGGATGCACGCCCAAAAAAGCTTAACTCATTGACATCCTCCATCAACCACAGATAAGTTTACTGCTTTACCTAAGGTTAGCCACAAACGCCCAATACGAATCTATGACAAACGCATTGCTACCCCTGAGGACTAAATTGGAACGCGTCCGTAGTTTGTTTCGGATAAGTCTACCACGCGCATCATATGGAACACAGCAGCGGTAAATACTGCTGATATTAGGCAGCAATAGGTGAGACATTACCACGATATTGCAATATTGTTTGTTTTCAAAATTCAACAGTGAATAAGTACCTATAAGCCGCTTAGCTTACTGCACTGGGGGCCAACTGTGTAGATGTAATCGGCTTATTCCGCACGATTAGCGTTCCATCAACACGCACTGCTTGTGAACGAATAGGTTACTGGTAAACTCTGTCCTGGATTCATTTCTGTTTGACGTGAACGCGTTTTTAATTTCCCTGTTTTTTCGCAGTAAGTTAATGAAATCATTGTAATAATAGCGGTACACTTCAAAAAAACTCCCTGAATTCCCAAAAAACCCTGAAATATCTGAAAACCAATAGATAATTGGGTTTTAGATTTCTTTAGATTGAGATATATGTATTAAAATATTTATTTATTTACTGATAAGCGTTTCTGAAATAAATATTTGTGACAGAAGCTGGGCGCACTATGTTAATGTTAGATAGAAATAGGTGTGACAGTGGTGCTTCTGGAGTCAAACCACAATTAACCCAATAAACCGTTAAATAAGTTAATATACTCACGATGTTTGTTTACTGTTATAATAGCAAATGTCAATAAATTACGCCCATAACTTCCAAAAATCTTAACATACCGGAGATTCAAACCTCGGACCGTCAATCCAATAAGCCGACTTTCCATTAAGCTATCTAACAAATACACCAGATTCGTATATGTAACAAAGTGTACATAACTTCCTACTGGGGTCAAGCGTCCTTTCACTCACCTTTGCTCTGACTGGCCGCCGCATGATCCACGCGACCACTGTTATCTTGCTCGTGACTCTATTTAGACTAATGAGTGACTCAATTCAACAAAACAATGTTTAACACTATACGCCTTTTCCTCCTTTTACAAAATTGCATAGATTTCCTACTTTTTTAATGCATTTTAAGACTTAGACATCTAATTTAAATGTACAATGTAATTGAAATACCTAAGCGAAAATTTTAAACGAATTGTTATCAAATAGGTACCTCTGTCGTGAAAGTGTCCTAAAATTGTGTTCCTATTCCATCATAACAATAAATTTACACTTTGTATAAAGTTTGAAAAATTAGAAACAAAAATTCAATTCAACAAAAATTCATGCCACCAGACTACGACAAGTATTAGGAAAACATGAAAAAATACATTAGTTTTCATGGTTGGAATTAAGTCGTTTGTTAGTATTTCAGAAGTCACACGTACTACTCTTAACTTTTTTTATATATATGTAGTCCAAATGTTACATACTACTTCATTTGCCAACTGTAAACACTCTCTTAAGCTTTATTAATGAGCTCTCCAACTTTTAAAAGTAATAATTTGTAGGCAATAAAACTATGCGCGCGTTTCATCGAAACTGCACGTTATATTTATGTGAGTCGTTATAAACCACGCCTAATCACAGGCCTCGTGGCTAACTTTAAGGATTGCCATTCATCGGCGATTTTCATGGTTTAAATACACAGTACCTGTACCATCTGATTTAGGTATAAAACACTTTGAAGATGAATAACAGTCATCTATTGTTTTTGTGAAAAAAAAAAACGATAAACTAACAAATATTAACTTCAATTCATTGCACAAATGCACAATCCATCTGATGGTGAGCATTTACCGCTCACCACACACCAACGGACATCTGTAAATTGATCAATACCAGAACTAGAGTCCTGTCCCAATTTTTTAAGTAGACTAACTTTTCCTAAATATACTTACTAGAACTCTGAGGGTTGACTTGAGACACCTTCTGCAAGAATATAGTTCAGAGTAGAACACAGTTAAGCTAATATTTTTGTCAAAGGGCGTAATAGGTGTGACGGCAATACTTTCAGAGTCAATAACATTCTATCACTGGTTTTAAATAAATTTTCTTGTTGTTTGTCTTACCTAACTAAACTAAAACCGTAAGAAAACTTTTTAAATTAAAGAATTACATATCTGAAGAGAAAACGTTTACTAATTAGGAACTTCCTAAAAATAGTTTTGAAAAACTATTCACAGAACATGTCATGAATGTGCCGCTTCCATCTGCAGGTATTTAGCATTTTAATTACACGTTATTAATTGGTTCATTCGTAACGCAACAATAAGCTTATCTCAGCATCTTCTTACCCAGTAATGGGCGGATCGTTACAAATAAATTGTTTGTCGTCTATGTATAACAATTGCGAATCCCTTACGTCTGTAGCGTTAGCAAAAAAGGAATCGAGAATCAGATATATTTTTGAATTGGCGATGCAATGACGTAAAAATTAAAGAATTGATCATCCAGCCTTTTGAGGTACACTGTTAGACATTGATCTTCCCTAACAGCGGTTTTTACCAATAGTCACCGCGCCTCTGATGCGTGTTGGTGACAGCATTATGTATTAATGTTTACACAGGAAGGCGCAGATGTCTGAGCCCTGAATTTTGTCTCTTAATCGCCTCATACGACTTCCACGGATAGAGGAGGAATGCTATTTAAGAATTTATATAAAATTATTTTATACAAAATTCTAACCTTAATTAATAGTTTCGGAAACCATTCTGATGATTAGAGGCCTAGATAAAGTCTAATATTCTTTGCACTTGCAATAAAATATGGATTATACAATACGTAGGTATATGTTTCAGCCTTCCTGGTTGTTATAAAATGTAGGTATGTTTATTTAAGCGTGGAGGAAAATCATATTGAAAAATCGCGCATTCTTCAGAGTTTTTAATAAACTACGATTGTGGTGAACTAGATAGAGAGATGGACTTGATCATAGCCAAGTCCACCTCTCTATCTGGAACATTCATATGTGGGATTACAATATTTCAAACCATTTTTGTTCCTTGTTACTTTGTCCTCATTGCCTCGATTATTAACATTCGCTTTTTATTTAGGCCTATAAAATCGTAACTAATTACTTATTGGCGTTATATACGCTATGGAAGTTAAAGCCTTATTAAAATCACATTAATTAATTTTACATAAATTTGTACAGTACGCGTAACCACATTTAAAAAATAAATAAAAAGATCAAAGGATTGCGAAGGAAATCCATTTCAATAATACATTAATCCAATAACAACTCAGAGCCAACTTCCTTTTAATTATAAGAACATTGGCAATTGGACGGCTCGAACAATATCACGTTAGGTGGCGACAGAATATTTCTCGCAATACAACCGATTATATCACTTCCTTCGGTTAATAAGATAATATCGGCAACAATGTATAAATATTTCCCAATTCGCCGATTACAACTGTGCATTGTATTACAATTGCATCACCCACTTTGCTCAAGTGACATTTTTGAGAAATTTAACCTATTTTACTAAACGCAAGCAATCACAGTTCTCCCACGTCTATTTCCATTAAGTATGTTGGGAAATTGATAATAATATTCAGATTAAGACAGAGTTACAAGATTGCCTTTTATGCTGTATATCTATGCATCAGTCAACGAATCAATCTGTTTATTACCAACAGATAAGGATTCATTTATAACAAATATTGAGTGTTCAATCTTTACATAGGTAACATTAGTTAGGCATCTACAAAATCCGCCTTAAAACTTTTGAACTATCCCACTCTTATTTTGAAACGAAGTTTCATAATACTATTAATTCCTTTCATCTTTATGTAAATCAAAATTTCAATAGGTGCAACAAGTTATCCGAATTTTGAATTTTAGGTATATTGTTGTATTCTCTCCAACCTTCCCGCATCTATCATAATATAAAATCTTTAAAACAGCTAAGCTCTTCCCAGAACGTTTTTGCTTGAAATTGTAAATAAATACTACGTACCTAAACATTATTTACGTTTATTGTAATGATGTGCGAGCTGTCAATGTTATTGTCGCTACAAGCCTTCCGGCGCATTGCACAACGCCGCAAACGTACTGTTTTCACTAGAAAGCTGGATCCGATATGTGTAACACTAGATGCCGATGGGAAAAGGCCTCACTATCCCTTTTTACATACGTTTAGTAATACTACTGTGTTGACTTCTGTCCGTTGCGCTTCGTTACAGCCGGGGAAATCTCTATTTCTATCAGTTTCCTGGGATATTTCTTTTCGTAAAGCCAATAACATGATAATTTTAGGTTGTTATTGCAAAGAGGTTTTGTAAATATTATCTGATTAAACTATGATTATTCATATCGAATACGAGTTTTCAGTTTCGTTACTCTAAAATCTATCAAACTTGTAAAGGAATAATCCTTTACAAGAAAGCTCATAAGAGCTTAATACACTAAATGTAAAACTTTTAAAAGGTAATCATTTTATTATAATATTAGTATGGATGATATAGGTAATTATCTCATTGCAAATTACGAAGAAATTAATAAAACAATGTAATATAGGTAAACACAATTTTTAGAGCTTCTAAGTAATAAGCGCCCGATAAAATCTAATTGTGGGTGTAACACATATTTGCAACAGCTCTACTTGAGTAAAGATATGTGCTTAGTGCCACCTTAGCTTTTCTTACAAATACCTCTCTTTATTCCTCATATTATCATATTAATGTAGTGTACATTAATATTATGACACAAAAATTGAAAATCCTACTTGAAAGAGTGAATTGCTGGTCCTGAGAACAAATTATCCTAACATTCTCATAACAACATCCATTAATCAGTGTGTTATTAGAATAAAAGATCCCACAAAAGTCATCCCATAAATGAGTGCTATGATTCCGAAACCACAATCGTACATAACAATCTTTTTTTAGATAAGAACCTTTAAATCAATTGTTGACCAATTTACACCTATCAATTTCATAATTAAAATAAAGTTTATGATATCAAACTAAAAATCACATTTACAGTTAACCAAAACCAAGATAAAACCGCTGTCTAAGCTAGTGCTACACACAAATAAGATAGCATGTATGTCCGTCCGTATAATGAGCCGCTCACTTGTCTCTGCGGATTTAAGGTGTCACTTACCGCGGTTACGCTGGCGGAAATCACAATTAAATTGTTTTGTACTGACGCGCTGTTGGAAGTCAATAGGCTTTAATGAAATAGATACTTGTGTACTTTCTGAATAGCCTGTCTCAGTGTTCTGTCTTACTGATGTATATTTGAAGCCTTTCATAAAATTTACGTCATATGAAGTAACATGTAACCTAAGCTACTTGATTTAGAATAGGTGTTTTAAGAAATTAATTAAAAATGTAAAACAAATGAGAATGACATAGTGTTATAACTATAAAGTTTGCAAAATCAACAAAAGAAGAAAGTGTCATCTTAAACAAATGTGTGATACAAAGGAAGCAGAGTCAAGAAAAATAATTGCTTCATTAAATTTTATTTGTTTGTTACAAAAATATTAAAACGTAAGTGGACCTGAAATTTGTTCTACAATACCTACCCATTGGGAATTATTGTCATACTTAGATTCTTGCTACATTTTTTCAGGAATGGAAGAAAAGGAAAAAGGACAGATAAAATATTATTTGAGCTTTACAATATTAATACAATCAACTTTTGAAGTTACGAGTACTGTGCGCAACAGAATGAAGAGTAATAAATATATTTAGGTAGGTACTGACCTAATACATTTAAAATATCTTTAGCTGCTAAGATGATTTTTTATTATTATTTACTTTCTAATTCATAAGAAATATCACACTAAGTATCACTGTCAACAACAATGAAAACCGATATGCCTGCTCTATCAATCGTTATGTTTATCTCAAATATTTCTTGCTGATGTAACAATTGGTATTGAATTTCCTCACTACATAATCGACATGTTCCATTTGTACGGTTCTCTTGACCGAGCAAGTCGACATCAATACATATAAAATGTAAGGCATTTGTTTCTGTAACAATATATTGCTATTGTACTGATATGATCTGTAGGTCAGATTCACGACCTATTCTAAACCTAACTTCCTGTTTCAATCATGCGATTTGGACCTGTAATTGGTTTGTAGGAGAGGCGGATTTCCTTTAACCTATAGATTTGATGGTAGTGTCTACTGTGGGAGCAATATCGCTTCTATTTTGGCTTTTGAATGTAACGCTTTCTATTTATACACTGATAGTGCCACATTAGGTTGTAGGTAGCATGAACACACACAAAATGTACAAGACATTCCAAATGGAAGGGTAAATTCTTAATTATTCAATATTTAATTATCAAACAATTAACCATCTGGCCGGTCTGCTAAAGAGCTGCTGTATTCTGATTTGAATAGTACGGTAACTTAAATACACGTTTTCATAGCATAGATCTCAGGAGTAGCAGGAATATCGAACTATTAGTGAATGCATATAGATATTGAATGTCCATGACCAGCATTGCCATGAAAAGTCACGGTCACTTTCACAACAATAAAAGAAAATAAAATTCTCATGAAAATCAGTAAAATCAATTAATGTTGGAGGTATTCCATTCTACAATATAAGAAACAAAGCCTTATAAGTAACTAAGAATAGATCATTTAATTAAATATTTACATAAGAATAAATACCAGGCTACTTATGTAACGTCAGAACGAAATCAAGTACATGTATTTTGCTAATTACCTTTCTGTTAACAAGTTACAGCATTACTGTATTGTTGCATCATTTTCCCATGTTTTCTTCGTGATGTTTAAAAGATCTTTGATAAGCGATAGTTTCTGAGATCTTTAACGCATCGGCTAGTTTCCTTTGTGCTTGCTTTGATGTCAAAGTGTGTCAATCTTCCTTGTCTGAAGGATTAAGAGAAAATCTGATGAGGTTTTAAAGTTGCGTAATTCTAACGCAGGAAATGAAAAAAAAAATAGTTTTTCAAATAGATAATAGCTATTTATTTAAGTCATTAAATATATTTTTAAAATTTGATTACGAGGCTTTAATTTTCGAAATCTAAACCTTTAAAACAATTCAAATGCTTTAAATCTTAGGGAAGAAAAAGTACATATATAAGAAATAATTTGAATAAACTTAATCATCATAAAGTTCAACCCAAATTTGTACACATCTGATCGTTATAAGTATAATTGGACACTCCTAATCACGTTTTAGTGTAATTGACTCTTACTTTGATTTGATAAGGAAATGTATAAGTAGAAATGAACTTTCTCTTACTGACTGATGGATGGATGATATTTGATGCTATAGTGCCTACCAATGTGTCATCGAATACATAGTATGTTACACAGCAGATCAAAACCAGTGACGTGAAACAATTACGCACATAACTCGTAATCGATCACATCTATTTGACAGCATTCGATCCTCATCAGGGTTGTCAAATGTATGATTTAATTCGTATAAAAGAAGAGTGGCTGAACTTTTTAACTAACCCGTGTCACACAGACCTTGAATTTTTTTTAATGACTATTTATTATTTTAAGGAAATACCACTCCAGTAGGATTTCCGCAGTTGCATCACCATCCTTTAAATTTTTGAATATGTAAAACTTATATTATTTTTAGTGACTCGCAAATGGCGACAATTTTAATATGTTGTATTTACATATATCTAAGTGTAAAAAAATCGCGAAACCAGTTTGAGTAAAGTAAAGTTTGTTTTAAAAGTAAATGTCAAAAACCCAGAACGTTTTGGCGTGTGTGGGTAGACGTCCCCTACAATGATAATTATAAACTTATAAAAGATGAATCTTTCAAATGTGCCTAATTAGACAAAACTCGAAAATATAATTTAAAATAAGTAGGTAAATTATTACCTAGCTCAAAACCTGAAGAAAATACTATCTTTTATATTTAATATTACGATCATCAAATATAATCTGACAACCCTGTTCCACATGACACAAAGTGTAGTTCAGACTGGACTGATGACGGTTCCTATCACTGAAGTAGGTTCCCATTTCACTCGGTTCTGTGCGAATAGTTTCACACCTTCTAATGTGTTGTGGTTTGCAAACGTAACGCAGCCAACTGCACTTCCTCGCGCAGTGAGAAGTTGAATATGATCGATAACATGTTCACTTTTAGGGTCACGTACTGCTGTAAAGGAAACCCTGATGGGGTAACTTTTTCGCGGATCGACATGAGAATTTCTATCTGGAAAAAAGAGTCACCTACATCTTATTTTTTATTTTTTCCAAATCAGTGGAGTTTAAGAGTAAAATTAATAAATTGACTATAAATAAATAAATAAATAAATAACGCTTCACACTCATAGCCCCACAGTAGGATTTTCTACTGTGTCGTGGATGCCATGGACAACACACGAGACAAGGACACACACCCAGACCAAGAACGGAAATTTAAACTCATCATTTAAATTTCCGCCTCGCTGGGAATCGAAC
>DWPV01006293.1:0-11644 GCA_018251915.1 Urbanus proteus proteus
CGTATCTTGTAACATTTTTTTTCTAATAAGGAAAAGGGACTTGAAGTGTCTAGAGTTCTACACTACGCGTCCCTCTCTGTTGTTCCGCATCCGATCTTCATCAAAAATCTTATTATTCGATGAGACTTTTTGGTTCTGTATGTTAATGTATATGTCTATTGTATATTGTTTGTTGATTAAAAACTGAGATAACGCATTATTATATGCGATACCTACTTGACAAAAATTAAAATAAGAAGACAGATACATTAACAAAATAGATTTTTTCCAATAATGTGATTCCTCCTGTACGAACAAACGCTGTATGCTAGACGGAACTTATAGTTTAGGTATGAGAAACTGACATTTTACTTGTAGCATAAGTTATTTTTTATCCAAAAAATCAAGGCTGCGAACTGTATATGATTGCTTAAGAGTCGTAAATAAAGAAAAGTTTACCTACCTATTAAATATTACAGTAAACAAAACTAATGAAATGTATGATCAAAGATCAATTGTATGAACAAGAACATACTTACTACTTATTTTAATTGGAAAATATTTTTGATGTAGAGCAAGTAAATGCTAGCAAGGATCCCATTTCAATCAGTTATATACAGCAAATAAAATGAACCCACAAGCCTTCCAAGGAGGTGGTAATGAAGAATATTTAATTAACAGAGAATACACAGTTCTGAATGTACAATTGAATCATGTGTAAAGTGCAGATGGGCAAAGCTGTGCGCTGTGTATCATATACAATGTAACATATCTGTGCATCACACACATGACCTGTGACTTAGAAACTAGCGTTTGCGTTTCACTGCCAATGCCATTCCCAATAACCATACAGAATGAGTATGTACATAGATTGGTGATTTAAATTCAAAAACTCACCTGTGACAGCTTGGGTATGTAGGTGACGTAGGGAATATGGTACGAGTAATACGGTAGAAGGGACGGAAGGTACGAGTAGTACGCTGAAGTCAGCGGCTGTCGGCGTAACGGAAACACGGCTGTTATTCCCAAATGTAACTAAGAGCTTACGCCATAATGCGGCACTTTAGAGCATAAGAAGGGAAAGATAAAAATATTTTTTAAGTGTTTGTAGATTTGTATGTTGTGTAGTTGTGTTTTGTTTTTGGTGTTTGTGTTGCCTGCTAGCTTAATTAACTTATAACTAAATAGATAGTTATTTATAATTCTTATAACACAAGTAATAGGTACTCTGATGTAACATAATCTAGATACACCAACTAATATAAATTAATGAGTATAATTATTTATTTGATTCAACTGTTTGTATCCTTTTATTTCAGATACAATAAATCTATAATAAAGCGAAGAAGTGTGAACCTTTATTGTCATTAGTGTTGTAAATTAAATAATGTAACATCTTTATCTTTCTATTCTTGTGGCTCCTTTTTACCTTACATTATGGGGTAAATGTGAATTTACAACTACCTACATATATTGCAAATATTCTTATAAAGGGACTAAAGTGCGTCTGTTTATACAAAGATAATAGAAATCTATAAATAATATGTGTAAATAAATTTATGTAGAGTTGTATGTGGTTAAAGTATATGTAGGTACCTACCTAATTGTAGATTAATTATGATTGACTGAGAAATAAATTTATTTTGGGTTTGAATTCAACTGCATTATTTCCAAGTTTAATTGATTATTAAACAAATTTTTATTTTTAAATAATACATTGAAATTATGTCTGCTTTCATAAAATATTGCGGATATATGCGGTACTACTTAATTAATCAACAAAGATTACAATTATTATGTCTTGAAACATTGCTGAAATTTGTTGAAATATGTTGCAATATCAAAGTTTAAGGACTTTTAAAATTATATTAACGTTGAATTATAATTCAGTACCTACATAATAACAAACCCTTTTAGTGAGTAAATATCTTATTTATCTGCATGAAAAGAATTTAGAAATTGATTTAAGAGCAGATAGAAGTACAGATTATGTAGTAAAAAATATCTAGGTACACATAATCATCAAAATCAAATTTTGTTTGTTTATCATGAAATTATTTCAGTGGCTTATTAAAGCCCATAATAAAACTAGAGTTATCTACTACTAATTTAACTTGTGTTAGTGTTCAGTATATCGAGCTCATCATCGATGTGTTTAGGAACACGAAAAGAAAGTAGGTAGTACAAAAATGCAAGCTTTATTAAAAATTCAGTCTAAATCACAGAAAATAATACAATGTTTATAACTAAAAAAAAACATCAAAAAGCTAAAAGATACACTTCCACTTGTTACGATAAAGTAGAGCGATCGTTACATTAGTAAATACTGATTAGGTGGGGAAGCGGGGTGGAAGTTAAGGGTACAGTGGGGAAGGGACGGGTCGGGAGCCGGGGCGCTACACGCGGTATGAGTAGTGGCGGTATTTGGTGCCGTAGGGCAGGCGGCCGCTCGTCGTGGACGAGTAGGAGTAGCCCCCGGGGCCGCCCAGGCTGCTGGAGCGCTCGCTGGTGTACGAGTACCCGCCGGGCCCGCTGCCCGAGCGGCGCTCCACCGTGTTGCTGTACGACGAACGCTGAGGCAGGCCGCTGCCCGTCGACCGCTCCGACGTACTCGAGTACGAGTACGAGTACTGCTCCTCCGCGCGGCGCGGCAACGGCTCGCGGTCCACCACCACGTAGTGACGCGGCGTCTGCAACAACCGCGCCCTTAGCACCGCGCTCGCCCCCGCGCACCCTCGCACCGACTCGACCGACCCGACTAGCGAAAGCGACACACGACTCGACCCGACGCGACTAGTAAGAGGCGTAGTTGCTGTAGAAGACGTGGCGGTGCGCCGCGCGCTGCGGCAGGCCGTGCGAGTGCGCCAGCACCACGTCCATGTGGTCGCGCGGCGTGCCCAGCGGGTCCGCGTCGTAGGCGCGCTCGCGCTGCCCCACCGCCGCCAGCACGCGCTCCCGCGTCCGCTCGCGCGGCGACACGTACGGCGCCAGCGGCGCGAGCTTGGACTCCGACATCGGCGGGATGTTCTGCTTGGTGACGGGCTCCAGGACGGAGGCGCGCGTGCCGGGCCGCGTGCGCCGCCCGAACGCCGTCACGGGGTCCGGCACGAGGCTCGGCCGCGGCACGAACGGCACCTTGTCCCAGTCGCCCGCCCGCTGCAAGCGGAGAAGTCGCCGTTAGTCGGACGGCCGGCTCCAGCCGCGTCTATATTTGGCGCGCTCGGTGGCTCCGCTTTCCGACACTCCGTTTCTCGATACGATGTGACCCACTTGCGGATCGCTATTGTGACGTCCTATCGAGCCCTACTCTTCCGAACTAAAATGAAACCCTAGCGACTGGACTTCGATTCTTACTAAGCAACATGTTTACAAGCATTATCCACGACGCGGGCCGGTGCCGCCAGGGAAAATCGGATATGGCATTGTACGACCGCTACACTAAGACACTCGAAATATGAACGAGAGACATGAAAGTGGCGAGGGTCGACTTGGTGCGAGGGGCGTCCGGCTCCCGGGAATAGAGTGGAGCGAGGTGCACGCTCAATAGGTGTTAGAAGGCAGCGGACTCACCGTCACGCTGTAGCTGGAGGCGGGCCTGTAGGGGCGGCGCGTAGTGTAGAAGTCACTCTCGTAAACCATGGTTGCTGCTGTGTTCGTTCGACTGTAACTCGCGACGGTTGATCCTCGACTGAGGAGCGCGCGCGCAGCCGCCTCGGCGCGACGCCGACGACCTTATTTTTAGATCACTGTCATTGCAATTTTCACGTCATATCTTCTCGGCTTTTACTCAGAATTTTAAATCTCCTCGCTATGATATCACAATTGGGTTAAGGATAAGAATGCTGCAAACCAGGTGCAAAGGGAATCTTACGAAATTTGCTGATATAATTAGGACATTCTTGTCTTACGATGCATTGCATACTTGAGTGGGAATATGGCGAGGGTTGAGTATGACTAGGTGTTAGCGCGAGTAGGGGCTCCGTTTATTATTTACAATCATGAATGATGACTGAGTTGGCACACGTCAGCACAACCCACAAACATTGCCTTGTAAACTGTTTTGGGTCGAGAAATTGCGTTTTAATTGTTACTTGTTTATATTTATAAATCAACGGTAACTGACTTGGTATGCAAACACAGTAGGTAGGTATTTAGTACTTAATTAGTTCTCTTTCATCCCTGTAACCACGTCATTTGGTAGCTTCTAGTAGGTAATATCTTTCTTGAGGTAGGAATCTACTTAGTAGGTACCAGCCTATTTACTAAAACAGCTATATCCACCCATGTCATGACTTGATTACTACGTATCCTAACACAGTAACACGTATCTTAACACAGTGACGACTTCCGTGGCGAAGTGGTTAGTTTGTGTGTTCATTTTTTTACCCTGTTTTTTAGTTATTATACTTATATTTAGCATTCACCTCGTATCTACCAACGTACCAACTTGCTAGTTTAATTTCTTATTAAATCAGAAAGCTTAATAATGAAAAACATGTTCCTAGAAATCTCTACCGAAAATTGTTCAAAGTCATTAAGGGTCGACCCACATATACCAAAACTACACCACAGTCACACGTCACAGCGTCAAAATGTAGTCAAACAGTGGCTACGTGTGAATAGTGTCGCTGCAGCTTTTTGTAGTTGGGTTTTGTTTCTGGCAGTGTCGATGTGGTAACTTTGTCATTTCGATGTGGTTAAGTTGTGTGTATGAATGGAGGGGGCACGGGATGACCGCGGACGTAGTCCACACAGCCATTGCGTTGACGCAACGTTCTGTCAGCGATGTGGTTGGCCACTAGTTCTCGGTGTCGCTGGTGGTTGCGATGTCGTTGCTATCAAACAAGCGGTCGATAACGACTGCAAAATGTGGTGCGTGTGAATAGTCCTATTCTTTTTCAATATAAAATATACGTCCGACCACGTGGTGTGATTATGGTAGGTGTGGCTTGGCCCTAAATATTATGAATTATCTGACAGATGAGGCTCCATCTAGCAGGCGGACGTTAGTCGCTGTTGTTCCCCGCTACCACTGGCGGATCTAAAATTTTCGCTAAATTACTTAAAAGTATATAACCCCTACATTAGTAAGATCCTATATACTATGAATGCAACCCTTTAACCTGGCCAAAATTTGAATTTTCGATGGTTAAAAGGTCAATTTTACTAGATTTGGCACTTTGGCAATTTTACACAGCTTTGGGAAGACATGAACCTTGAAACTTATTCTCTCCTGGATCCCACATTTATGATTTTCATTCTAGGCACTGTTTACTGAAATATTTCTTGCATCTACGGCAAGTAGAACTATCAACTATATAGGCGCCCCCTGGCAAGTCTCACATTTTATGGCCGAGGCACACATTTAGCGTCCTTTATTTCTTAAATAAGTTTTATAAAACGAAAGACATTACGTTTATTTCCATGGCGACCCCGGGCCTCACCGCCCTACTCGCCCACCCAAAGATATCAGCAACGCCGATATTACCGGCATCACTACCAATAACGTAATAATTGAATTAGCTTATCGAAGCCTAACCTGCTTACAGGGCATTCATGATAGGATATGACTATATTGTGCCCTACTATCGCTTGTAATGTGATGCTTCCAACAATCTTCCACCACCGCAGCATAGGTTGATGAGAAGTTCCGCACCAAGTTTTTACGCCATTTTCGAGCTGTCTTGTATCACGGGCATACTAAATAAACAAATAACTTGCCACTGGAATATTCCCCAGTATTGGGGCGTTAACAAATAATCTAAGATTTCTCCAAAATTCGTGAAACTCAATGCTAAGCCAGCAGCATTGCAAATTTCATGATTAGGCGATGTACACAACTGATGAAATATCTAAAAACTTTCACTCCAAAAAATTATGAATAGTCTATAAACAAGTTATCTCATTAAGCTTAAGTATTTTTTATATTCTTCTGTTCTGTTGCAGAGTGATGTTTTTTATCTAGACTTCTGTTCTTATACGCTGAACCTCATATCAGATATTTTACAAATCTTTTGTTACAACATAGAAGTCGCAAACGAACATATATTCAGGTCAGTGACCATTGCCGCCCAAGCAGATTTGTAATCAACCCCAGTTAGACTTAATTATACTTGAGGTTGTCCACATGTGTTACGACCTGAAGGCAAGTTGAAAGGTCATTTGATATGTTGTAGTTATGTTTTGTTGTAGTAATGATGAGTTTTATCTCCCTTACCACACCTTTCAAACCAAAACAACAGTGTTTAACAGGGTTAGTAGGAGGTCAACCTAATTCATCAACTAGAGCTTGTACAGTACCCCTATTACGAGTTTATTACGTATAGTGAATTATTCTTCGGTTACGTTTGGACCCATACATCTACATGCAGCGCTCCTAGCGGCCCGTTTAAGTACTATAATTTTAGGGGCGTAAGCCGAGATTGTATCAAAAAAACGAAACAAACTCGTACTAAGGTACAAGGTAGGAAAAAAACAGTAAAATTTGTAACATCTTAACCAGTTACCTAAGTATACTATTTTTGTATGAAGGTATTGTTATTATGGTATTAGTGTACTGAAAGAAGTTCTTTGCTCTAATTTTAGTCTTAAACTAGGTGAAAATAAACAAGCAACAAAAAAAAACTAGTTCTAGGGTTTTGTATGAATTTAGGTGCATCAGATGTGATGTGATATTTAAATTGAGTAAATATTTCAGATATTTGGGGTATCATAATGGACCTCTCTAATAATACAACAATCAAAAGTATTATTCAACTTAAACTATTTATTTTCCTTTTACAAAATGACGTTAGAATTTACAATAATTTTCACCATCTGACTGTATACGCAGTCTTCAATCACAGAAGAGTGCACTGCCGACGTTCAAATTTGGACCCAGAAATAAACACGATACAGTGTATTATAATCGACGGCAAATCAAACACCCGGTGTCCCAGACCCACTGCTTTATTGACTCACCAGTGTTTCCATACAATAAATCATAACAATTCAGGTCAAACAAAACAACACGTGCCGAACTTATAATAATTATAAATACGTCAAACGGTCTGGCGCGTCGATCGAGGAGTGATCGGGAACGGCTCGGTCTGCCGCGCGGGGCGCTAATAAATATCCACTTATGTACACGAGGCCACTCGCGAGCTCGCGACACTACTCCCCCTATATATTTATAACGTTTTTTTAAAAATTTATAATTTATTTCGTTACGTCCTATCTATGTAGATCGACTAACAACACCGGGGAGCGACCGAGGGCGCTCCGGGGCTGGCCCGCCCTGCCCGGACAGACAACATGCAAGCTGCGAGACACTCTCCTCTAAACCGGTAGTCGCTAAGTTACATCTATGGTTCACTTACGTCTACAACATAAATTCGCTGTATAAGTAATACTTGTACCATAGTAATGAAGGCAGTCGATAAGGCTGTATATTATTATGTAGATATACACAGAATACGTTTGCATGCTGTCTGTTAATATAAATGATTCCGATACAATGCTATACTTAGAAAACGAGTGGAAGATTTACAAAATGAATTTATCTTTCACGTGAGATATCTCTGAATCTGTATTTATTCGGAAAACGTTCACTGCATGTATATTTTTCTATAGATATAACAGAGTACACAGAGTAGACAGAAATTTAAACTATAATTATGTATTCTGAGTAAATAAACATTTTATGATAGGATATCTATCAAGTCAATGTAAGTTAGAGTAAAGACTTAACTAAGATCAGTTATTGTCGCGTTGAGATATGTTACATGTGAAGGCAACATGACAAAACGGGTGTTCATATAATAACTAGATCGAAATAGAAAATAACGTCAATACATATAAATATTTAAGGCCGGTTCTTAAATGAGTACAACGTGAACCTAGCCGATAACAAGTGTATAGTGTGTAGCAGGGAAGAGTGAACAACAGTACAGAGTAACCAATTCTATGTATTACAACTTTAGCATAAAAAACTTGATTGAAGATGAGTCGAAAAATAAAAGATGAGTGGTAATTACGTCTTTTGAATTAGCGGTTGTATCAGAACAATCCAATTTGCTTGCTTATACTATAGACCGAGTTTCGTTTGTGGTTTATGTCGTAACGTATTATAAAATTTCATTGTGGTCTAACTGTAGGTAAGAATATAGAAAAACAACTTTACGCATAGTACCTTCGAAACTATAATCTATTGTCAGTTCTATTTTTGAGTCCGTCCTACATATAAAGGTACATATGTTTCATAAGTCGTGCGCATTATTACATGTGGTAGAAAGTAACTATCTTAAAAACTTGTAGCCTTATTGGTATAAGTTGTCTCAATAAAAATATAACGTAGAATGACACTTCTGTTTGCCTCCCGCTCTTTTTACAAGCTTTAATTTAACTTCCAATGTTTGCTAGCGTATTCTATAATTTGTGAACGAAATAGAAAAGTCATCGTTTTGAATTACATTTTTTATCGAGACAAGTTATACAACATTACACGGTAAGGTTAGTTGGGTAAATACCAGAACATTGTTTAAACTAATTGAAACTGTAAACTAATTTGGTATTTATTTCAAAAATTGGCAATGTCATGCACGTACATCATTTTTATGGCGTGATGAGCAATTGAGCCAATATAGTCTGCAATTTCAATCTTAGTCCTTTCAAAATACCAGCTCCGATATTTGCCAACAAACAATAATATTTTATACAGTCATTATGTGTTATGCCTCATTCACATTATAGCGAACAATTGTCGGAATGGCCTGCCGAATAATGACAAATACATTAACGTTTTTGCGCTTAAAAATCGACGCCGCACCGAGAACAAACAAATACTCAATACCTACACGGGTGTATTCGTACATTTTCCGCGGGCCGTAGGTTAAAAAGCGCGAATCCTACCTTACCTATTCGTATGTTTACGTACTGCTCATTATTCGGCGATTTACTCTGTCATTATTCGCGTGCATGTAAAGTGAGCACCGAGCGGGCGTAGTGACGTCACGGTACAGATTCAGAGATAGGTGTGTGTGGGGGCGGCGGGGCGGCGGCGGCGGCTACTGCGAGGGGTACTGCGCGGAGGGCACGGACGCGTACATGACGGGCTGCGGCGCTCCGCCCCACGACGCGCCGCCCGCGGAGCCCGCGCCGCCGGGCATGCTCATGCGGTAGCCCGCTGGAAATTATACAAATATCATTTAAATAATAATTAATAAACGACGCTTTCTATACATAGTCTCATGCTAGGATGTTTTCTCTGTGATGGTAGATGTCATGGAAAACATGACTTGATGGCGAATACTCTAACATTCAAAACAGAAATCTAAAGGACATCATTCATTTCGTACCCAAAAATGAAAGTGCCGGCCAGAAGAAAAAAATAGTGGATTCTTATTGGAAACAATGTCCTGAAGATTTTTTACTATGACAAGCAACGTCTACGATTAACCCCCCGGCTGCTATTTAAGTTCAAAGTTTAGTAAAAACTCTATACCAAAATGTTACGGAAATAACGTCTACAGATTTTTTATATGACTGAACGTCTACGAGTACCCCCCTTTTTTATGATGACGAGGGGGAACCTTCAAAAGGTACCCAACTCCTTGGGAGCGACGCCAGGTTATGTGGGTTTTTTACCGCACTAAAACGCTCCCGGTGGCCGATACTCAGCGCTCGACAGTGGAGGACTACGCGAACTCCATTGGACCCTCGCCGAAGTCCTATGTACAAGCGCGATGCCGCTTTCGGGGTCTCTGCTCCGGTGAGCATTTGCTCAACCCCCATCAGCTGGTATTTACGACGTTATGCGACCACACATAACGCCGTCCTTCCCGGGATCGCTGGCTGGACGGTTCGAGCTCCCACTCTTGCCGCCCGCAACCCCGGAAGCCCCTTTTAGTCGCTTCTTACGACATGCAGGGTATACCGTAGCCCTATTCTGGTACCAAAATTACAGCGTTCACCTAGGTCTTTCGGCATCTTCCTTCACGGACATCACCTCCTCGCAGAAGGTGATCATGCCGTCCCAGGCTTCGCAACGCTAAACCATAGCTCTAACAATAACCGCTGGAGAGAAATCCGGTCCCACTTTCTCCACAAGAATCCGCCGCTGAACTCCCACGCTGGGTAGTACTCCAGCGTGTGTTGTGCGGTATCGGTGCGGTTGTGCTGCAATGATGACGCTGGGCTGTCTCCTCCCTCTGTATCCAACAGGATACTCACCGAAACAGCCATGTCCGGTGAGTATCTGGGTGAGCCAGCTCTAAATCTCGGCAAGATCGCGTCAACCATCCGTTGGCGTAGATTCCGAGGCTCCATTTGGCTCTCCTCCGAAGCACTTCGACCGTCTTTGAGTCGAGGAGTTCAGTCCTCTGACGGAGGACGCGGATTTTGTGGAAGTCCTTTGCGTCCAACTCCGCCAGGATGTCCAGGGGAGGCTAGCCAGGCGTCCCAGGACTGTCGCCGGCCCGCACAATATCGTTCGATTCCCGCGGGCTGCTCGGATTGAAATTATGCGTTGCACGAAATTAAGCTTCCATGCACAGTACCAAGGATAGGATCCTTGGTGCTGGCGCGCTGATGCCGCGTGTGCCTCATCTCGAGGCAACGTAAGCATTGGAGACACCCATCGGACTGGACTGGCGGACACCCATCCTTTCCACCAAGAGCCACTTCGCAGTGGTCAGCTGCCAGATGACCGTTAGGGGACAGCGTACCCAAGCCGTCCCTAAAGCCGAAGGCCTCCTTTGGACCTCTCCAACCTTTACATCGTCGACTTTGCACCCACAGGCCTCGGCGATGGCGTTGGGGATGTCTCGTTGGGTGACGGAGTCATCTAAATCCATCACCCTTGCCTCCCCTCGCTTTGTGGGTCTAGCCACCTTGACGCCCATTGCTGCAACAGCGTCTTCCAGCTTCCCTGACAGGGCGTTAGGTTTCTTGGCGCAGTCCTCACCAGATAACTCAAGCAGTGGTCTTCTTTGTGGTCTTCTTCGGCCTCACCTCGGGAATACCCAGGTCCGCCAGGCGTATTCGGCCTTATGCAGTCTTCATTACCTCCGCGTATGTGACCCGTCGAGCACGGTTGAGCTCTAATTGCTCGCCTTCTTGTTGTTGGGTCGCGCTAGCTTTGGACGCCAGGGTTGCTGGTGGCTGCCCTGCTTTTGCCGCAGTGCTCCATCGGGAGATACTGTTACCTCGTCCGAGACTCGGAAATTGCCTCCGGTCTAAGTCCACTCAGACGGGAGGCCGTTCTTTTGCCCCGGCTTTACGCCCCACAACTGTGGCCCAAGTCCCTTCTTGCGTAGTCAGAGTCGATGCGATCGAAGCCCGCATAGGCGCTGTGCCCGCCTGGCAGACCCCCGTCGGAGAAGCGGGGAAGGCAGGACCTTTTGCCTGAGGGGAGGCCGGATCGCTCTCCCCGGGAATAATTCGTCCCTGAAGGAGGCTAGATTCCGGTCTGTTATGGGCCCAATTCCTTTCATCAGGGCATCCTCTCCATTTAAGCCCTTATTGGGCTCCCTTATTGGGAGCTCGAACCCTCCAGCCAGCGATTTCGGGAAGGACGGCGTTATGTGTGGTCGCATAACGTCGTAAATACTAGCTGATGGGGGTTGAGCAAATGCTCACCGGAGCAGAGACCCCGAAAGCGGCATCGCGCTTGTACATAGGACTTCGG
>DWPV01006294.1:0-11644 GCA_018251915.1 Urbanus proteus proteus
CCCTGTCATATATATCAATGGCTCCCGAGTAAACTATCGTATGTCTAAAAAGTATTTTTACAGGAGAGCAGTTTAAGAATATTTTCATGCACCATACCTTCAATTTAATTTTTTTTTAAATATTTTTACCTTTAATATTTTTTTGATCTATTTGCCATATATGTAAAAATAAAAAACAATTTATTAATAGTTTCAAAACCACCTGTAGGATAAGTGGTTACTTTTACCCATGGACACCTATAACCAACTTCATGTAGGGGTAGGAAATTAATATCACTGAAGATTATATGGATTGCATCTTGTGTAAGATGCAAGAGTAAGTCAACCAGTCGCCATCACACGTCCATTTTTGCTTAATAACAGTAGTGTTAAGCGCTGCAGTGATCTGATTTGTTCGAACTTAGTCCTCAGAGGTAGCAACGCATCTGTGGCCGACCTCAGGAAGGAGTGTTCTTATCTGTGGTTGATTACAGTTCTCCATGGGCAGCAGTGGCCACATACGAGTACAACACCCTTTCATTGAAACGCAAAAACTGCTTCACGCTATACGCTATACAATTGGTATGCCCAAAACAGCAATTTCCTATAAAATACTTCTATACACATTGTATAGAAAAATGTTATTTTATCTGTCACGGTAGACGACTGCCATGTGAAATATCCTTAGATCTAAATCAGCTCACGCCTGTTTTACCATTCTGAAAACATAATTTCTATCATAGTACAAATAGTTATTTGTACTTACAAAAATACGCACGGCCTTCAATGAAACCACGGGGTAGTAATAACCATTACACAACCCCAAACAAACAATGCCGTGTGAACAATTAAACCGATCTCGATACAAATTGCGTTTCCATTAACATTTGTATGAGTAATGATCGTATTTGACACTATGAGAACCGTTTGTACTGTAATAGGTTGGTTATTAGCAGGCAATTAACCTTCGTCTGTCATATTTGATGTTTGTTTATTGGTATTTTTTGTAAGCCTTAAGGCAAAAAATATGGTATTTTAAAGTTAAGCTAATCTTGCTTGATTTTACGCTTTTTGAACTGTTAACGACCGATATCTGCTTTATCACAGGATATAGGATTTAGTCTGCGTAGACGTATGCTTCCTGTTCTTCTTATGTTTTTGTGAATATAACTGTTCTTTGAACACTATGCCACTTTTACTGCAACAATTGTGTAAGAATGTTTCAGATTGTGTTTGTTTTAATCGTTTTATTTTTGCAATTTTTGACTTGTAAAATTTGGTTGTCTCTCTTTCCAAATTACTTTTACTCTCAAACTTTAAATGGACGAATCTAATAAGGGGTATAAATTGTTATTAATTATCTGCTATATTAATATTGACAATACTCCAAGCGGCTTAGTTTTGCGGTAAAAGGTTTACTACAAGTAAAATATTTTAATGTTCGAGTATTCGAGTTAAAACCTTGTTTTTGTACCTAAGTATTTGATTTACCTAAAGCCTATAGGCTAAATTGCTATTCAACTTTGACCTAAGTCTCTGTACCTGTATCGAATATCGATAAAAATTGTTTTTATAAAAAAAAACCATTTTCCTTATTTTTAAGCAAAGCAAGAATCAATAAGTTAAACATTGACAGAGAGGCCGGTGGGTCGTTGCACCAAGCACAATGGTGCACTCATTAGTACTCTATTTGCATGCACTAATTATTGCCACACGAGCCTTGTAGGACACTGTCAGCGTACATTGCCCATCACTGGAATAAGGGTTTAAAAGTAAATTAAATACACTTTGAATTACGGATAGGACTTAAATGGCGTATAAAATTTGTCGTAAAAATAGATGAATATAAAAATTTATAAGTATTATTATAATCTTACAAATGATTTATTGGTAGATTAAAAACTTTAATAGATACAAGGTACCTTCTCTAAGTTAGTTGTCAATTTTTTTATAGCTACATGTGTCTTAATTTTAGACTATTTGGAACCATTTGGAGTTGACTTCGGTAATGACCTTCTTGACATCAGATAAACAATATATTATTTAAGAAATAAATACAACTTATTACGAACGAAAATTTCCTACGATGGCTCAAAAAAGTACATAAAATGAAAAAATCGATCTTTAATAAATCCATAATCCATTTCAATTCATATCTAGGTACTCGAGCGACTAGCATATCTATATTATACAAGATATTTCATACAGGCTTCATTAGGTATGTATTGAAATATTCAAGTATCGCCGTCAGACCATTATTGTCCCACTGCTGGGCACGGGTCTCCTGGGCTGTCAGTGAGAGGTAATTTAGGCCTTAGTCCACCGCGCTGGCCAAGTGCGAATTGGTAGACAGGTATTTAAGCACAAGTACGACAAGTAGTTAAGTTAGGTTAGGTTAGTTATATAAGTAGGTATATCTAGCGTAATACGAACGCGCAGACACATTCTCCCTTTACACTATTTTGACTACCTCGGGCCTTACTTTTCGAAATATTGTATAGAAAAATATGTTTTTGTCTCCCACAGCACGTTACATGTCTATAGATATAAACGCAACTTAAGTCTCTCGTAGGAGGAAAATTATCTGCCTCAGGCGCTGTTTAGCGCACTTTCCTTAACCAATCGTTAAACCATGATCAACTTCGTATAAACCGCTCCTATGTGAAACGCAGTTTTAAGCAACAATGTTTGATGTAGGCCGATTTATTGCCTAGTTTCATGATACTTCATCTAGTAATCGTTTGAAAGGTCTATTTTAGTCGGAAATAAAAGTCGGGGTTAAAGAAACATTTAAGTGTCTGATATAAGATAAAATCTCATTCTAGTATTACTTCGAGTGTAGATGCCCATGAAGTTAGTGATACCAATAATACTTAATGTCAAACAAACTACATAACCACTTAGTACTATCGAGAAATAAAAAAAATACACGTTTAAAAAATATGATTATGTTTTTTTTTTAAATTGCAACCGAAAGTACCACCGTGCCATTTAAATATTCTATTTTAAATTATTTTCAAATATATTTTTTAATTTGCATGTCAATCGATTTCTGAGAGATTTGTGGAAATTTGTTGATAGTTTTATTCGGTGAAGTATGTCTACATTTTCTGGTTATTAAATTTAAGTGGTGAGGTAAACATAATTCAAGATATTATTTCAATAAATACAACAACTGATCTTACAATTATTTCGATGGAACGGTATTCTTTGAACAGAATTTCTCGGAACTACTCTTTTTGTTATCCGTGCATTATGAAAGTTGGAATTACTTTAAAATTATGGCTATTATATTGAAAATATCAATACATTGACACAATGAAACTTTCACAGCCCTTGGCATGCAATGTGAAAATCAGTCCGTGAAATATGAAGACATTTATGAAGTATTTACAATCGTCCGAATCCGCACGATTTTGCCACGACATTCTTTCAGTGGACGGACAAAGAATTCAAAATTCCCACGTAAAAGAAACGTTTAACGATTCCACAGGCTTCAATCAGAGGCACAAAGAGGCAAAATCAATGAGTGCATTTGTTCGTGGATTGCTTATTAGCTAATAAAGATGCGCACGCGATCCTCTCCGCTCTGCGCCTGCGCATATGGTTCGCTTCTTGTAGAAACGAGTTTGCCGGTAAAGAGAGGTTGCGTTAATACCACCTTTTATGCTCTAGGTGGATTCACAGCAAGATATTCCTTCTGATTTTTTTAATTTTCTATGTGAGAAATCCAGAACTTTTATTTTCGATTGCAGTTAAAAATAAAACTTTAAGTTTGATATTTACTTCACAGTATTCCTATTTTTTTTAGTTTAGGTATACTAATCAATTGATTCTACTATTATTTCTGTAGTAAACGTCCCAGGATTGATTTCGGTGAAAGTAAAATATTTTTTTATTTTTATCGTTTAAGTGTAATAAGTTTAACTTTTGTGATTACTACTTTCTGCACCAAAATTTCCTATTGATTTCGTTCATATTATGAAAGTACAGACTTCAAATATTGTATGTGAAAATGGCCCCTGTTTTCTCACGCCTCGAGCCGTTGTATAAGCAGTCAATAATTTAGACAATTTTCTAATATCAATTACAGTTTGGCCCAAGTTAAGAAAAAGAGGATAGATTTAAATGCGATAGGCCTTCACAGGAGTATTTAAACTGTAACGTTTATCTTAAAGTGAGATATTAAATTTTGATCATATCATATTTTCCATTCCTTTGATTTAAAGTTTCGTTTTTTTTTTCGGTAGAAAACGCGCGACACAGACATGTTGGAATACATGTCTGTGGATGTCTGTTTGACAACAACCTAATGTTTTTTTTTTTTCTATTCGCTTTTTGTTCGGTAGGCACTTTGTTTATATGATAATAATGTACACAAATTATATAACTATCTATGAGTCTATAAAGCACCTATAAAGGGATTTAAATAAAGTTAATATCATTTACTGTTGTTTCGTGATTTAAAACGACTAAAAAAGGCCGATATTTAAATAATAACAACTTTACATTGCAAACTATGCATGTAAAAATAAAACTAAGCCGTTTAAAACTAAGCCTAAAGATCCTTTACATACTACATTAAGCTATAAGCTTATCACTTGCACTCAACACTAAGGGTTGTACGGAAACCGCAACAGCGTATGGACCTCAGTCGCTACACGGTCCGCGCATTACAGTACTAGGAAAGCATACTTTGAATACGACCTACAAGTATATGTGGCGCTATGTAAGCTCTGTTACGGCATAGGGCGATTTTACTAAACCTATATACATACATTATATTATGATAGTACTTGGCGTTTCTTCAGTTTTTTATTGTAAAATTTTGCAAACTCAGATTTAAGTTTCGTTTTCAGGTTCAATGAAAATTATTTTGAGGTGGAGTATTGTTAAACGCTGCCGCACTATAATTTGAAAGATGTAGTAAAGAAGATACAATCAAGGGTAGCAACGCATCTTTGGTCACATCAGAACTTCAATCCATTAAAAAGTGATCAATAATTTAAAACAATCTTGGGATTTAAACAAACAAAATAAAGTCTGTTATTGATTGTACAATTACGTAAACAAAAAAACCGACTATCAAATTTGTAGTACCAAATATCATTTTTTATGTTCACAAGAATAAACACGAGCTACGAAAACAATCTAAATTACAAATAGACTCCAATTTATTTATATATCTGTAGATTTAATTTCGTCAAGTTGCTAAGTATTTTGTAATTGGCGACAATATTGGCGTTATCATACGGCTCCCCATCGAGATTATGACACTAAGTGCCAATCACAAACACTAATTAGACTTGCGTTTAATCTATTATCGTATTATTGTGTACTGCTTGTCCACGGTATATAATACCGTGACTGACGAAATAATAACGGTCTTAAATAACTAGGTGTCTACTAGTTACAAGTTTTAATTGGTTATTAATATAGATTCTGATACGTCACGTCGGCTTACGGTTTAACTTTTTTTGAAAATGTGCAAACTATATTTAATTTCGACTCTACCTTGTTCAGTTTAGAAGGTCTAGGGTTTGACTCTAGGTCATGTGGATACCTAATTTAGATTTACATTCAGTTTCAGGACTTTGTATTTGCATGTATTTGTATAGGTCCAAGGGAAATATTGCGATGAAACATATGTAGACGAGGTAATCAGTAGACCCTATATCCAATTCTTATTTTACTTAGTAACATATTTATCATTGCCATTTTGAGTTTATTTCAAGACTGGGCATGCCCTCTAAGGAGTTAAGGATTTCGAATTATCAAATGGCATTGATGGACAAATGAATATTGGTAGATTACGAATAAGCACATAATAAATTTTACTTAAAAGTAGATATTGTAGTGAACTTTCAAACATGCAGCTTATTTATTTATTAGCTGAACCCTGCGGTTTCACCCGCGTCAAAAAAGTAAAAAGTAAAAAGGAATACTTATCTAAACATAGGTGATATCCCGTGCTTCCGCGAGGGGGACACATAAGAGTGGCGCGTGAGCTTATGCTTTTAACAGACAGACAGACAGAGATTTTTTTTAATTGCTATTTCGTTATATGTATCGTGTATACTTTTATATGCATTGAGTAAAACAATGTTATTTTTTTTAATCACAAACAGACACTTCAATTTTATTTATTTGTACAGATTTAAAAAAATATTTTCCATAGTAATGGTATAAAAGGCTTAAATACCTAAAAAGTACTTGCACTTTTTTGCTACTTCAAATTTCTAAAGAAAATGTACCTATCTACTGTCTAATTAGACCACGGTTACCATAAAAATTGACCTTAAAGGTAATTGCTGCGTGTATAGTATTATTACTCCAATTGTCCGATCAAGGTTGGTACACAGATTTAGGAAATTAAAACAATTTGCCGTTATTAAAGAATTATACCTATATAGGATTATTGATGAATTTTACGTATCAATCTAATTTCATTGTAACGAAATAAATAGCTATTCTGATTTGATGAACATATTAGTTTTTAGTTTTGAGAAATCTTTTAATATGTTGCGGACTTTAAGATCTATAATCGGTAATCGTTATTAGATACAAAACAATACAATACTATTTTGATAAATACTCATAATGGTGTCGCTTACTAACTAATAAACACGTTATAAAATTATTACATCACATTCCTATACATTACATTGTAGTACATTACATTGACAGTAATATTACAACATTGAATAGAAGACCAAGCCACATTAATTTAGTAAAAGTCCAATCGCACTATCAAAAAAAAATTGGTCCTATCTATATTCTAGTCTCCTAGTATTAAGACATGTTAAGTGAGGGTGTCGCTTATAACTGAAACTGGAAACAAGTAGACCTAGAAATAACACGTAGACCTTCAAAACCTAATAAATAAAACTTTATGGCTACCCAAAACAAACAAAGTAATTATGTAAACATAAATCGTACTGAGTACAAAATCAAAAGTCAACTTTGTGGTGGTCTTAACAAATTTACATAGCTGATTGTTCACGATAGAGTAATAATTGAAATATTTTTCCATTACGACCGACATTTTCCATTAAAATCAATTTGGATCGTTAATAAATCTTCTTATGAATGCAAACCTCGGAGCGTTTATTCTAACCGCATATCAAATTGATTGGTCGGCCAATTTGACTTTAGGCGCAATGTTTTCAAAGACCTTATTATTAAAACTAAATTAAACATGAACATTAACATTAAATTTTTCAACGTTACTTAGCAAATTAATTTAACGAATTGATACTTATCTTCCCTGTTTAATTGCAACTTTGACAGAATAAACTTAACTAGACTTATCCGTTTATTGCAATATGTAACAAATGATATCCAAATATTGAAACATGTAAAAATTAATTACATAAATACACATTTATTCTGTTTGCAATGTTTCAATAAGGTTTGTCAGTGTATCTCTCATTCACCTCAATAATAATATTATATAACCTTATGGTTATTATCACATGGCAATTGATATATGAATATTTATGCAATATAACATGCTGCAAACTTGGTAGGCTTATACAATGCAGGACCAAAGCGAACACACATAAAAATATGTAGAATGAAAACGTCTCTCCCAAAACCTTCTAAAATTAACGTATCAGCGAATAGAAAAATATATGTATATTTTACATCCTATGAATTCAACCATACAGACCATACATACCACACATTCATACAATTTCAATGTCACGAATTCCATTATTGTTATCCATACAAACATTACACGTGAAAAGTTAATATCTTTAGATATAGCATTATATTAATGTGTGTAATCAAGTATGGTGGTAAAGTGTTAATGTTTGGATGTACGTTTACAGCATTAGAACCATTTGTCACGTAACCATCAGACGTATCAGAGTTAAACGTTCAGTTAGTTGACCCACGTTTTCCATATCGACCTAATGGCATTTTCATACTGGGAGAATTAACAGTTTAAAGTTGGTAGAGACCTTAATGTTCCTACGACTTGCTGCCTAATAACAACAACTTTAAGTGTTCTCGTGTTCTGGTTTGAAGGGCGTGGGACTATCTTAGTCCTTAGTCCTTAGTGTTAAATTATCTGTAAAACCCGTGCAATGTATAGGGGCGGATCACTATTCCTGTAGATTACATAGTCGTTTGCTACTTTAAACCTATAAAAAAAACTAGAGACAACAAAACAAATATAAAATCCTCTATTAACTAATTCTTACGTAGCGTAAACAATACTACTGCTACTGAACGCAGAAATAGTACCGCAGCAGTATCGCAGTTTAACCGCAAAGAATTCTCCTAAACGCGCGGAAACGCTGAATTTGTTATTACCCTAACGTAAAGGTACAGCGGTGCAGTCTGATTGAGTTTGCCATTAGCAAAACTAATTACCCGCGTTCCGATCGATTGAAGCATCGCTATTTTTAGCAGCATCACGTCATGGGACTCTTCAACACCTGCTGCGTGACCCGGATCTCTTCGAAATCGAAAATATCGGGAAGCCATGATCAGTATTAAAATTGTATATTAAGGACATACTACTAAATTCATTCAAGTTCATGAATTCCTTATTCCATTAAAAATAATAAAATATACAAAGTTGCAATTATACTTACTGGTTTTAAGACACAATTTGATTTACCTGCACACACCAATTTCTGCTTTATAAAACTCTAGAATTACGATTTAAAGGAATCAGTCAGGAAACAGTATAGGGTGTTCTTACTTGATTCAAACACCTATTTATCTAGCTATAACCGGCAGCAAAAATTTTGCAAGACTAAACTTGGTGGTACATTTAAAAATAGACCCACTGTACTCCAAACTATTTTTCTCCACGTTCAAAGTATGCCTTCTTCGCAGGTTCGACCAAGGCAAATCGACGAAAGGCGCGAGCAAGCTCCGTCGGGACCTGATCAACGCAGAGATCGCGAACCTTCGGGACCTGCTGCCCCTCCCCCCCTCCACCAGGCAGCGGCTTTCGCAGCTCCAGCTGATGGCTCTCGTGTGCGTTTACGTGCGGAAGTCCAATTACTTCCAACAAGGTCAGTAGTATACAATATTGAATACAACCAAGCCACGTGATAAAAGACCAATCAAACTCTCAGAAGAAAATTGGTCTTATCTTAAATACTTCGTTTTAATATTCTGGTCTCCTAATCCAAGATTAAGTTCGCCAAGATTAAGTTTCACCCTTATACATTAAAAAGGCGTTTATCTTTTACTAACTTTTTGTCTACATTTTAATAGCACAAGTAAAATATAATAAAATCTACCCGAAGACATAGCTTGTAGCGTTATAGTTTCAACACCAAAGTTTAATGGGAAGGCAACATATAGCAAAGAATAGGCTGCCTTACTGTAATGTAAGATGATCATTTAGTCCGTAATAGTCCGTAATGTTTCTATTTGTTTTAGAACTATATCTTCTACATGGATTTGGTTAGGATAGGTTACACTATAACCAATGCACCATCAGATGAACTGCATATAGTTTGCTACTTAAATGTAAAGATAAGCAGATTAAATATATCCCCATTGTTGGTATCTTTCGAATAGTGCTTCCTACAATTTATATAACGCAGTAAACCTTAGAAACATACGCATGTTACGCGTAGCGAACGCTTTGGCACCTTCAAACCTGTTTATTTCATAGCCCTTTGGTGTTTCTGCAGTAAAATACATTAAACTAATGTTAATATTATGTAAAAGGTAAACCCAATGGAAGATACATGTAAGATTTACTGATGGTTCGTCATGGTATGTTAAGAGACCATAGGTTATGCTACCATTGAGCTAATCGCACCGGAGATCAACACGTAAGGAATTTATCGTGGAATAAAGTTGTAGTTCGGAACCATATACCGTGAATAAATGCATTAAACACCATTAGATTTAACAAACATGTGTAAATTAGTTGGTATTTGCGGTTTAAATGTGAATCTAGATATTTGGGATTTTTAGAACCATTGTATAATGTTAAACTTTAAAAAAGGCGTTGATTAAAATGGAAGTCTCGAATGAAATTAAATAAAGATAAATTATGTATTCTACACAGGTTTTCTGTATCATTGACATAGAAAAACAAATAAAAATCCAGAATATGAAATAAATATAAATTCGTTCGTTCTAAATTATCAATAACCCAAAAACTCAGCATCGCTGTACAGTGTACAGCGAGGAAACTCTGAGAGCGTTCTGGGCACTTTGTAAGAAGCTGGAGTTTTTGATGGCGTTTTTAGTTTTTATTGTATTGTATTATTTATTATAAATTTTAGGATCGTACTTTATATTTAGTTACTGTTGTTAGATTATCGTTTATGTATAGTTTATCTAAATTCATTATTTAGATATCTGTCAGTCCAGGTATCGAATACCCTTTGCGTGTCAGATCGGTATTGAGACCACACCATCACGCGGATAGTCTAACTTCTCTATCTCATGAGTAACATAGAGATATTACCATAGAAACATGATGTAGAAATTAACGATTTTCATAGGTAAAATTTTGTGAAGAAATTGGACAAAGATTTGAATTTCATTAAAGTATTATTGCAATAGTGTCTTAAACTAAATCTTATGCACCACTATCTACTATATTCGGTTCGTTAATGGTAATTACTTTAATCGTTGTTAACTGTATAATTAATAGAAACATAATCATTATGTTATTAGCTACAATTTAGTAATTGCGAAGAATTATAAGATTAAATTTTGATAACATATTAACATCTGTGATTATAAGGGCTGCCAGTTGCTGTTCTTATACTCAGTATATATTATATCTTAGTACAAATTAATTAAAATACAATTACTTTACGTGGTAAATATTTTATTGATTATTTAGTGGAGTTTTCTTAAAAAGGTCATAAAAACATAAAAGGTACGCTCACTAGTGACGCATCAAAGGAATAAAGGTCATCGAAACAAGAAGTGACTCGCCTTAATACTAAACTTACTATTTTTACTAAAGTTCTATATTTCCACAATCGTTTAAATACACAATACACAATACCTAATATATTTCTTAAAAAATGTGACATCCCTAGTAAGACTACTAGTAGGTACTATCGTATTCGTACAAACCGTGAATAAATGAATGTGCAACGCATGCGGCTGTCAACACGTCATATTGCACTGACGAGGATCGCGGAGTTCATGTCCGTTTGTACGGGATTCAGGAGTGAATTAATATTATATTAATGCCTTGCTAGCCTAATAGCAAGCAAGGCCTTAGCTAAAACTACCTAAGTTTTATATTATATTAGAAGCAAAAAGGATATTACAAATTTGGAACGAGTTTTGTACGAAGAGAGCTTGACTAGATTTAAACTGTTACGCTATAAAATTGGATAAAAATTACAATTTATAATTTAAGGAAAAATTATGTAGTCTAAAGTTGCAATAGCTCTTTGAAAAACTACCTAAAAAAATATCATTTTTAATTTTAAACGTAACATTTGTCATAATTTAGCCAATAAAAATAAAATTATAACTCGAAATCTTAAATATACTATGTACAATTATGTTATGTAATGGTATATTGAGCGCATACTACAGTGGGTAATAAATTAAATATTAATAAAAAACACGGAGCTTAATTTCTTGACCCTCAAGCGTCAAAATCACTCAAATATTTGCCCTCTATTAACACTAATCTAAGTGGTCGTTGTAA
>DWPV01006295.1:0-11643 GCA_018251915.1 Urbanus proteus proteus
CTGGAATTTAATTAACCTCTTTTTAATTGTTTAATGGTAAGTGGCCACTGCCGCCTATGGACATCAGCGCCCCTCATTTTTCCTGAGCCCCTTACCGCCCCCTTCTAGGCTTCCAGCACCCACAAGGGGGCGTTATCGCCCACTTTGGGAAACACTGGCGTAAGGCATAACTTAGATTAGTTAAATTTTGGGTAAAAGCCTTAGCATACACGCCACACAAATGCAGCCGCCATTTCAGGAGAGCAGGGTTTCACTTATGTTGAATTATATATGTATCTTTTTACTTTTTTTAAAGCGGGTGAAACCGCAGGGATTAGCTAGCTAGTAGATGTAATTGTATTTTTGTATATGGGTACCATGTATACTTTCATATGCATTTAATAAAAAGTTTTTATTTTGACGTAAAGAGAAATCTACCTCAAATCAATTTTATTTGTTGGTATAGATAGCGGCTGGCGAGCTGCGTGCGGCTGTTTAAATGTAAAGCTGCAGCTCTTTAGTTCTATACTCACGTAATATCATATTCACATTACAATATTTTTGTGGCTGTTGTGGTTTCAGATCTTTGATGGTGTTAGGCTTAACTTTTGTCGAAATAATAGAGATGTATTGGGGCTTTTTTATTTTGTATTCAGGTTTTTGTTTAGAAGCCTAGTTTCTACAATAGGTACTTTCTATTTTACATGTAGCTTATCACACAATCAATTGACCTTAGATCATGGTTAGTAATTATAGTCATCTATGCAATTGACTTTGGTTTAATATTGTATACTATTGTAGAGCTTTGTCTCTAACTTATGGTCTCGGACACTAGACATTTTAACAAGGCATTTGCGTTATAATAACAAATATTAAAAGTAAAAAGCTGGTCTCCATACAATAATCCAACATGATAACAATTATTATATTATCCATTGAACCATAGGTAACCATTTAAAGTAAATACTTTCATTTCAAATTTTCCCGACACATGTCAAGCATATGCAGCAGCGGCTGCTGCTATAGAAATTAAAAGAGGAGTAGTAGTACATTTAGTACAAAAATAAAAAGTTGAAAATTTGGTGCTGTGGAATGTTAAAAAGTCTACACTACAGACAAAATTCAAATCAACACAAAAAGAGATACTGCTTTTCGACTCCCAGCCTTCATTTTACTATTATTAGAATAGTGTGTGAAATTGTTTTATAAATAGTTTCGATAGTTCAATAAATCGATTTCGAGTTTACGTATAATATTGTGGCTGTATGAAGTGTTATCCTTGTTAATGTCAAATTATGACAAATACTTTGACATTACAATGTGTCATGTAGAGTGACAGTAGAATGAAGTAATGAACAAGCGAGTTCGAAGGAATAACAACACAATTTTCACCTGATATTTATGTTTCCTTTGCTTAATTTTATTATGAATCAAGATGGATTTGACCACAAAAGAAAGTGTGATAATGAAATTCGAGAGTATTATAAAGAAATCACCTCCGATATTCGATGAGATACTTGTAAAATTGGCGCCTGAACATGATTTACCAGAAAAGGACATTATAATCTTGAAAAACGATCTCTTGTTTACTGTTCTGGTCGTTATAATGATGGAAAATGGTTTCCGATGTAAAGTTGAAGACGGTAAACTGCTGGAAGATGTTGGAAATATTGATTCTCGGCGTTTGGACAATTGGAAGTCACAATCGGGAATGTATGATGTTGAATTTATGTTGGGCAGCTGTGAAGTACCTACGAAATTAATGCTGATCCCTTTGGCCTCAGCGGTCTTAGTGAATGTTGTCATTAAAGGGAAGGAATCTGAAACATATTCAGTGTGTTTACAAGTGGACCAATACATAGAATTGACCATGCGTGAAACAACAGTTGCGAAGTTATTCCGTAATTTGCAGCAATTGTCGGATACATTCAAAAACAAAGTAGTCACACCAGTTAAAAGTAATTTACTTAGTCTTTGTGGTTATCCTGGTGCAAGTTTGCTGGGTCTCCCGGAAGACATATTTTTGAAATTAATGCTTTATTTACCTGTCACAGACATATTGAGAATGTATGAAACATGTAAAAGATTTAAGACTCTTGTTGATGATGATAACTTGTGGCATAAATTATTTATTAGGGATTATAGTTTACTTCCAAAACTAGAAGCATGTAATCAGTGGTATAGATTACCTGTGGAAAATAACAAGGCGTTGGATCCAAGCAAATATGAAAATTGGAAAGAAGTATACAAGAAGTACTATTTGGACCGTCCAAGTATTAAACCCGTACCAAGCATGAATATGTTCATAAGTCGACTTGCATAATTTTTATTTTATTCTATATTAGGTCTGTTTAAATACAGTAAACTTATGAAATATGCTTATATTATCCGAAAATTCCAAGTAAAATATATTGCAATAAAAAAGTATTTAGAATCATAAAACAATGAGTTACAGATAAAACTCAAAGTTTAAAATGACTACCCTGACAAATTTCCTTTTTCCACTTGTCAACTTATTCACGTCTGGTACGGAAATTACTTTTAAAATAATGATACGAGCAAGGTTCCACTGACCATAGGGTTATGGCTGGTTAACTGTTGTCTTAATTATGTTAACAGTTGGTACACATAAATAAATACTAAAAAGATGATCAACCTTCCTACAGACAATATTCTACTAATCACATAATCCATCTACCATTATATGATTCTCGGTTTATTTCAAAGGTTAATTGTGGATTAAATAAAAAATGTGTGTTAATCTGTTGAAGCCCTGTAAAAGCTTTATGGAGTCCCAGGTCTCCGCGGAGCACACTTCTAGAATGGCTGTAGTAAAGTTGTAATTATTTTTAAAGTTCATCAGTAATAAAAACAGATTATTTTTCTCCCTTTACATACATGTGCACCCATCAAACATAGTGGATCTCGCACACTAATACACAATTTTTTTATGTTTATTGTTTTCATTCAATTTTGTAGCATCAGTGATGAAAAATGTAGAGTGATGAGGGTAAGATCATCACTTTCCCATGCAGACACCACTAATGATTTGTGTACGCCCCACAGCTCATCAGTGCTATAGGTCACCGGTTCAAGAGGTACCATGAGATGTATTTCTGGGTTTAGCTGTCTGATGCATAGATTATTTTTCATTTCTCTTAAGTAGGAATATTTATCTCGATTAATGTTAGGTAAGTTCTGGTAGGTAAGTCTAGTCCATTATTACCATTCCGAACATTGTATAATGTTTTAAGCATCGGCTTGTATCCGGTAATGAAGAGTAGGTAGCTGTAGTCCGCCCATTTGGACAGTAGTACTGTGGATAACTTAGAGAGTACTATGTTCGCCACATTCGCTCTCTGCAGGTACTCTGCGCCTTGATCAGCATATACAAAGCAATTATGCCTTCCAGCATTTATATCATTATGATATTCTTCAGACAATAAGTTCATCTTCTTGATGTTACATGTATTTACTGACAAAATACTATAAGGCTTTCCAAACTATAGCTCTAGGGTAAACTTCCCGATTTTCGGTGAAGTTGCAGTAATAAGAGCTGATACTGCATCCTTAGCGGGACTCGGTAGACAATTCCTCAGGCTGCAAACATTTCCTCTATCCATGAAGTTGCACAGAGAGTTCGACTCTTCATATATTTGCTTGAATGCCAATCGTTCCATAAGGTTCCCGTGAAACACTAAAAGGGGTGCTGTTACAGCTAAGCATATTGGCATTTTGGTTGGTGGACACGGTGGGCCATTAAAAAATCCCTGTACACTAGCTCCCTGTATCTCCAGTTGCTGCTGTTGCTCACTTTTGCTCAACCACTCCTTCACATTTTTACGACAGTCCGACCTTTTCAACCGATTTGGACTGTATTCACTTTCTAATGCCGCTAAGTCAGCCGCTAGTTTCATATTTATTAGTTCCTTATCAATCCGCGCTTTTACCTTTGCCGCTTCTAATTCCAACTTCTATTTCCGTGCCTCGATGATTAGTGTTGATTAGTGATTTGAAGTTGTTTTTTCCGAACGTTTTGGAGGTAATTTCTTTATTCGCTCCTGTATGTCTTCACTTTTCACTACGGTTATTCTGGGTTCTACTTTTATAGGCGTACTCTGCCATCTCAGCCGGCGGCGGATCCGGCTTGAAGGACCAATTTGTAAACTCTAGGGCTAAGATGTGAAGAATAAGAGAGAGAGAAGAGTATATTCCCCAAAATATCAACTAAAGTATAGAAAGTAAAGCGAGCAGTGGGTGAATGACAAGAGATTATGTACTAAACTGACATACTAGACATTCTAATTTGTTCTTCTAATAAGTTTTAGTTTCCCTTCGCAAGGTTATAAAATAGGCAAAAGAGGTTTTCATCGTTAACAGTGTGTACACCAACAAGTAACCAGCAATAAAGAACATTTTCCAAGTCTATTAGGATTCTTAATTAATTTTTTATTTGATTTGGAATCATTTATCCATCGGCCACTTGCCATTGAGGTCCGCTGCTGGACATAAACCTTCCATATATAGCGTATCCATTGTCATATGTGTACAATATGTAACATGTATAAATAGTAATATAAGGCATTGTACTTGTAAGTACTCTTTAGTCAGCTGAAGATGTACAACGTTATTTTAACAGTGATAATCATAAAATAAAGATTGTGGATTTTTTTAATAAGTCTTTCTTTTACACCTTTTACCTTACAGATTTTCTGACCGTATTTAATTTTTTTGCCATCCACACTTGAAATACCTAAAAACTATAGTAATATGGTATAGCTCTCCTCCATAAGGCGGAAAATTAATTTGAAATGCATATTCACAAAGTATGGATTGTATTGTAAGTGGTCACTGTCACCTTGAGCATCTGTGCTCAACCCCTGATAAAAATTAATCTAATGTATATAAATATCTGAGTTCAGCAACAGATGCTATGTTTCCCTGAGGGTTATGTTGAAATGTCTATCAATTCTTGCACAACATTGCAGTTCTTAACACTATTAATACGTATTCCTTCAATATTAAATCTTATTCGTGTCTGGCAATATTTGTGACGAGATACTCGCGGGAATATGTCCTTTGTATTGCCATTACTTAGTGAATATCCAAAAACTAGTGTTACAAAAATTCTACTGTGTTTTAGTTTGAGGGTTTTGTAAGGTAGTCATTAGAAAGAGGCACTGGCATTTGATTATAAAGATGTCCATGGGCGGGCATTCCGGTTGCTATCACGTAGACTGCATACACGTTTCTTACGTCCAGAACATATAAATATCATATCAAGATGTTAATATTTGAATCATATTTACCAGGTGACAGTGGCGAAAAACTAAACCTCGGTCTGCAAGGAATTGGTAAAGGTGGCAGACATTTGTCTATACCTCTCGACTCTTCTCTACCAAACGGTGATCTATGTAAGTAAATATTTATGGCTAACATATTAATAGTATATAGAAACCTGCGTGTGACACGCGTCGGGACAATATTATGTCATGTAACTTTGATTAGTTAACATATTCCTTCAAGGGTCTCGCGACGTGATTCAGGTCGATTGGGTCGATTTAGTTACCTACTAGTAAAATTTGCGACCATTGAGGAAATATTATATCTTTCATTGTACTTAACGTACCTAACATTGATCTTAATAGGAACTTAATCTCAATTATAAAATAATCTAGATAATAGATCATCCAGATTATTATTACTTATTTCACTAGCTAGCATTTCGCATGGGTATGGGTAGCTACTACACACCACGTTGTCGATATTTGCTCGATAGGAGCTCCTAAATACATAGATTACATAAGTACCTAATTATTCTTCAAAATTATTAGATAGACTTGTAAAGGTGAAACAACTGAAATGGCGGTTGTATGTTAGTATCGTCTTATTTTGAAGTCACTAAAATTTAAGAGTATGGGTTTTTATATAATGAAAGGCGCTTTATCTAATGGTTTTAATGTAGAGTGGGGTTTTTTCAAACTTCGAGTTGGATTAAAAAAATAATATTTGATCCAATTTTGTAATTTAACTTGTCGTAGTTAATTCGCCAAATTAGTTCGGGTTAAGTGAATAAAGGTGTGAAATGGTTCCCTCGGATTATGTGCATTTGTTTTATGGGGTACGAAAGTGATGTATGTGTAGATGAATCGTGCTCGCAGGCTCGGCGATGGCTATAGGAAGGGTGAGAGGTGCGCATTTTAGATGCGCCGCGCAGCCTCCACTCGTGCTCTCGCCTCTGTGGCGCCGCCATCGGTGAGTTGAAGCGTGCTACGCGAACCTGACGCCACGCTAGGAGTGTATCGTAAATGTAGGGCCGTGTGCCGTGCTTCATTCTGATGGGTTGGAGGTGAGCGGAGCCGTGGAGGGCCCGCGGGTGGCGCGCGATCGGCCGCCGTGGCGGTGCTACGGACCCATGCTCACTCACAGTAGATCTGATGGCGATTTCCCCATATACGCTAGAGGTGAGCGGATTATGTTTATATTGAGACCTAAAAGAAAATTTTGGGTATTTTGTCCATCCTATCATGAAATACATGATTTTATCTGTTGTATGAATCATTTTGTTTGTTATTTGGTATGTAGCAAGATTATGGATAGCTTACCGGCTTCACTTACATTCTATAAAACACTACACACTTCTCAAAAAAAGCTACAATAATACATAGTAGATATGATAAGTGGTTTACATCAGCGTCGAATAGTCGGATAGCCCAACTTGAGAGATTTACAAATCAATAGTCTAGCGTCCTATGACTTATGTCGCTTAAACGATGAATGATAGAATCGGAATTATGGAACCAATGTTTGGTATTCGGTTTCAAAAGGTACGATGTTTATTAATTATTTTAATTTATTGGTATTTTTAGGCGTATCCATTAACGAATATGTTTAATTTACGTATTGTACGTATACGTATTGTTTGGGACACCTACACTTCCCTACATTGTTAGGTAGTTCTTTTATCTAATGGAGTCCGAGTGACCCGATGTGTTGTGATAACGACAACAAAGATATACCTGTGTTAGAAACTGGTAACAGATTTGATATGGAAGATTTAGCCTACAGCGTGCTTTCTCCGGGCTAGCCGTTGACCAGTATAAAATATATTTTCGGCAAACTCCTTTTAATATTCGAAAATATTTAAAACTTGATGATGCATATTATTATTGTGAATATACCAATTTAAGCTTCATCGCGTAAGTTACACGCTCATGTGAGTTTGACGCTTGAAAATATGGTCCGTTTATTTTCTAGGGCAAAGGGTACTAATCTATTAATAAATAAAGGCTGCACGGTTAATCTAACCGTGCTCACTGCGCCGTCGATGGATGCTGTGATCCTTCGACCAGGTGCTTATGTGCTAAGGTTATATTATCTTTATGGGTTAATAAGTTTTAAATCTAGTATGAATATAAACAAAACAACCACAAATATAAACTTATACGTATTTGCATTATAGCTAAACCTTATACTTTTATACCTTCAAGTCAATTGTATTCTTCGACTCTTATTAACATTTTAACATGATTGTTTTAGACCTATCGAAGAATGGATTGGTAGTCATGTTTTATAGCTATAAAAATATAAATTGCTTTTTAAATTCATAACTCAAATATTTAGTAGATAAAGTTATTCAAAGGGCCATCTAAATCTACATCTAGGTATACAGTGAAACCTGGAGAAGTGGGCTCTAGATATGTGAGAAACCTATATAACTGGAACTTACGCTGAGGTCCCTACGCACAGGAAGTTCAATACGAAAGTATTGAACTTCCTGTGAGTGGGACGAAGCAAACCTCTTGAACTGGGATTAGTTCTTTCTATTTTATCGTTATAGCTACCGCTAATCTAAGCTAAGACAGCGAGTGAATTTTACATGCATTGACCTCTGTAATGAGACAACATCGCACAAGATTTCGCTCGAAGGATCGGTATGCATAATTTTTGTAGCAGCAATGACAGGTTGGAAGGAACGGAGGTAATTCATAGTTTCAGTTATAAAGGTTTCTCATTTATCCAGGTCCCACTTATTCCTGTCGTCGACGTTTTAGTGTTCCCTCCACGTATCAATACATATATGTATTCCTACTTATCACTGATTTCGTGTTATAAATTTATAATGCAGATGTATGTGCGTATTATCGGCAGATAAGTCCGTTAGAATGAGAAGATAATTCTTCAAAAAAAATTAAATGTATGGGTCTATTATACAAATTAAAACTACGAAAATTTTGGACACGTGACGGGAGTTATGACTAAATTCAATGAATTGGATCTTATCTACTGTGGAATTTTAACTGGTTATATTATGCCAGTATCTTAGATACCTATTATTTTTATCTGACAAAGTAACCAGATCATAAAGATTTATACATACTAAAACATTCAGCATTTTATAGTTTGTCTTATATGATTGGATATTTTTTTTTCATAAACTAATATTTTTTCTCAAATTATGTTTTTTTACTCTGCCAATCCGTGTCATCGTTTGCGGTGAACAAAATTACACGATGATGTATTATAGTACAGCTACTATACTACATACGTATATCATTTTGATAAATCGTTGCTATCAGCTACTTATCTAATCTACAACGTCTCAATGTAATGTCTTAGTTATAATTCGCATTTCAATTCATCTACACTTGAAATTGTTTGTCATGGGAAATTTTAAATAATTTATTGAGATGTTTAAGAAGCAGTGACTGATAGTTTCTGGACGATAATGAACGATATCAGTGTTAAGAGAAAAGTCAATAAGGCTAAACACAGGCCTATTGATGATGACACGAAAAGTGAGTGTGGAAACTTAGACACAGGTGAAGTTTCATGTAAGTGTTTTATTATTAAATTTCTGTTATGATATATAATTCGTTAAATATGTCATGTCAATGACATTTTATTTTTGTACTAAACTTTCGGATAAGTCTTTTCCATCATGCTCCGACTCCATACCAGATCCAATAGATCATGCTCCGACTCCCTACACTCGTGCTGCGGATCGGGAGATTGATTGTTATCTCCCTGTCTCGATCCGCACACCGGGATATAACTTGTTCGCAGAAGTTTTCTAAACATGCCACCTCGCTTCCGACCATGGCCTTTACCAGCGGCGGAAGTGAGGGGTCACTCCTCACGACTGCGTCAAGTTCATGGCGTCAGCTAATCAATGCTAGGCACTCCTTCAGCGTATGTTGCACCGTCTCTAATTCACCCTTGGCCATCGTTGTGGATGATGCTTTCTTTCTGACTCATTACACCGTCTAATACAAAAATAGGTAATTTTTTTATTGATAAATTGATTATCAATTCGTTTGTAGAGCTTGAGAATGCAAGTGTAATATGTGTATAGGAATATAGAATATTCCTCTAACAATCTTCGTTTTAGCACAAAGTCACTGAAGGAATAAATGTACCTACATCCTCTGTAAGTTTTTACCCGACTACGTAAGAAGGAGGATAATGTTTGAGTGTACACGTGTTTCCAACACAACAGTTTCAAAAAGTTACCAGATCTCATGTAGACGCCAGCCACAATTTCTATACGCCCTAAATTCACAAACTCTTGGCCTTAGCTAAGGTGATACTTCCTGAAGTCCTAGAAAGTCCTGAAATTTGGTATGTAAGCTAACATTAGTACACAAACAAAAAAACATCCTAAACCTCAGCTAAGATTTAGAGTTTTTGGCCTTAGCTAAGGTGTAGAGTTTGTGAATTTAGGGTGTGTAGATATTGAGGCTTGCCTCTGCGTGGAATCTAATAACTTTTCGTCAGTGTTGTTTCGGCAATACATTTGGCATGAAAGTGTTTTTAGTGGGATAAAGCATTCTGATAAATACTTTGTACGTTTTAATTGTTTAATTGAAATTCTTTTTTTTTGGTAGATATTGACGAACTTCAGTAAAGGTTATTATGTTAACGAAGTTGTCGTTGAGATTTTTAAGTACATACATATAAGTAAAAGCTTGTATTTGTATTTTACAGGTGAAAATACCTTTATTAGTGTACACGGTACCTAATATTTATCACTATAAATTGAAATAAAGCTGTTATTACACTTTTGTGTCTTGTACTGTAGGCACATTAATTAGTATTCCATTAATTGCAAAGCTACGTACATGATCGTAAAATAAAGCAATGCAATTTCAATATATTGTATCTATTGAATAAAACTTCGTTAACTTGCATTGTTACATGTGATAATAACGGCACAGGTAGATTGTGATGTGGGGAACTAGGTAGAAAGGGTGCATTGCTATTTCGAGTAGTGGTTTTTCTACAATACGGCGCGGCAAGGCGGGTGGGGACGGTGGCGCGGGGTGCATATTCCCGCTTCGGGTAATACACCTGTCCAACTGGCAAGCGAAAAGCGAGGATTTACAGTGGATTTTTACGTGAGCCAAGCCGGTATAAGACAGGCTCGCCAAACAACTACTCACATGCATACCACAGTATTTCTCGTTGGAAGTTTTACTGTAATCTAAACGTTGCGTTTCGCATATTAAGTAATACGCTGTCTGCTCCTTTTGTCGAATATAAATGTTGTTCTTTTTCTTACCTTAAAATCACTTTTGTAAATAGAAATGCCAACTTCTCAAGTAGATAAGAATTAGATAAGTTTTGTGTTGAGCAAGTGCAGAGTGATATAAGATTTTGTAGTTGTAGTTGCAAAATTTCTGGGTTAAAAGAATTAGTGTGAGCATATTCTTGTCACATGCTGTAAACTGTGAGGATCGCCAAAAGCCCGCCATCATCATCATGGCAGTTATGGTACGGATGGGCGAGCAAAGCGAGTTGAATGCAACGTGCAGGGGCGACAGCGACGGCAGGCGGGCCCCCACCCTGCCTCGCGCGGTGCGTCTCGGTCCGCGCGCCAGTCCGACGCCAAGCGTCCCTCGCGGCGCAGGTATTGTGTACGTTTCGTGATTGTATTCGTGCAGTTGCAATCGTGTGTGCCTTTGTTTAGTGTTTATTCCAAGTGTAGTGTTTTGTTAAACTGTCAAAAGTGTATATGCCATACGTACGAGATGGCCGCATGTAGTTGACATGTCGCTGAGCGCGCCCGCCCAGGCGGTGCGCGGGACTAGGACCAACAGCCTCGACCAACTCGATTTCCAAGAGCGCAGGCAGCTGATTGCGAGCTCCTTGTCTCTTACGGATTTCCTTCATGTCGGCGCTAAGGAGGTGGCTGCTGTCGCGGGTCAGTCTTCTACCAACTTTGTAGCTTCCACACCCAACCGGATTCCTAACAATAGCCTTGCGAAATTAGACTCACACATGACATTAGCTCGCAATACTTTGATATACGGACCGAAGTAGTATACCCTTAGGTTATAAGTACCTACATTCTAACCATGTTTCGTTTAAGAATGTTGTTAAATTGTAATCTGTTAGGAGTTTTATACCACTTACGTTCTTGAGATAAGTAGGTAGTATTTTTTATTTCCTTTTTATTTTTCTTTTTTTATCGCAATTATTAGCTTTTCGCTTGTGGTGGCCCCCCTATATAATATCCAACCAAAAACAAATGTAAAAAATCAAAATACTAAAAAAATCGAAACAAGCTATTTGTTTTTTGTTTGCAATGTAAAGTTGCATTATTACAGTATGTTCTTACTCCATACTTACTAAAAACACTATAAATTCAAAATAAATTGTAAT
>DWPV01006296.1:0-11643 GCA_018251915.1 Urbanus proteus proteus
GCTACCCCTGAGGACTGAGCTGGAACGCCTCGGATAAGTATATCTCCCTAACCACACCCTTCAGACCAGAACACAGCTTTGCTGAACACTGCTGTTATAAGGCAGAAATAAGTGTGAGGGTGGTGCCGCCGGAGTTGAACTACATAGAGTTTTACCACCTTCAAATACGTAGAACGTAGCCTTAGGTAACTTAAATGTGTAGCAAGCGTCATTTAGTAAGTGTCATTTCTCTTGGAGTTATATTCTATGGGTAGCAAAATGATGGATGACGTTCTCAATTCGGAAAGGTAAACTATTTTTAGATTGAATAAGACTTTCAGGACAATATTTGCACGATATTTTTCAATAATTCATTGTTGACCAGTTTAATGTTGTGTTATGTATAAGTACCTATACTGAAAGGGCCCGGCATTAACATCTTTGACGACGCGCGTGGCGGAACGTTCCTATGTCACCACGTGTGACACGCAATGAGTTCTGGGTTCGATCCCCGGTTGTACAGATATCTAGCTGATGGATTTGGATTTCTGATTTAAGTCTGATTGTGTGTTTATGGTACCTACTCTGAGTAAGACAGGAAAAATCTCGGTGTAGCGTGGTAGCCAGCGTTATTAATTTTGTTCTGTTGGACTTCTTAGAAAGAAAAGGAAGACCAAAGTTCAGCATTCGTGTCAAGTAGGTACAGATTGGTTTCACACACCTTTGAGAACTTTTTAATGGATCTCTGGAACATTTTTATCGCTAGAAACGGTGAAGTTTTCCTTAATTCACCTGATCCAACTTCACGAACTCTGATTACAATCCACGATTCTCCGATGATTCTCATTTGTAATGTAAATCATCTTCACGCGTAGTGATTCCGTAATTTCACGCCGCAACTTCAGTTCTGACTACGCTAGTGGTTAATAACGATATGCTAAGGGCTTACGTATTAAAGTAGAACTCTTTGTAGTTTGACTCGAGCTTAATTTTTTCAAGTGTAAAAGGGAATTGTGTTTTTTTTATTAAATCGGCCTTTTAAGTCTTTTCTGCATTTTTGCGAATCTCTATTGTTTCGGATTTCCTATCCACGCACAGTTAAAAAACTCATTATGTACGAGTTAGTCTTTTCAGCATTTTTCGTGAATTCCTATTGTTTCGGATTTTCCCATCCACGCACATTTAAAAACTTATTCTGTATAGTAAAGTGTACTCGCTATGAAACTATATATTTAAAAACTACAACACTATGTAATAAGTTATCGTGTCATATATTATTAAGTGTTCTTTCCACATATCTCTATACTACATTTATTATTAGTATTTATTATAAATACTAATAATAAATGTAGTAAAGTAAAAAAGTGTGTTTTAAAGAAAACACACACTTTTAAACAAACACATTTTTAAAAAGTGTGCTTGTTTCTTGAATTTCCTAATATTGTAAGAGAATGAAAGTATCTTTGAAATAACTTTTTTATTTGCATCGATAAAATAAGTCGAAAATTTCTCTAAACAGCGAGAAGCATATCAATTACCAACAATCTTTAAAATTTACTACATTAGTCTAGCAAACTCTAGTAGACCAGCACACACCTCCTTCACTGCTATCAGGATCTGCGCTGGTTCGAGGAAATAGCCTCCGATTCCTTCGCCCCTGGTCTCCAGCATGTACGAGTGTTCTACCCCCTGGTCGTACATCCAGTCCACGGCCATCCCTGCCCCAATCTCTCCTCCTGCCCGGTTGATACTGCCGGTCTTAAAGGTGTGTTGGTCCACTGCGAACATGGCCTGGAAATAATATGATTTCATTCGTACACCATACAACTAAGCATCTACAAAGATTAAAATCACCATTGTCTCTCTATTTTTAATTTCTGTAATCCAGGTTTCCCATACCTATAATAGGCACCAGGCTCTCACTTCGTAAGGTTAAGATATCCATATGTTTTAAATCTTTGTACCTTAGCTTAAGACCTTCTTTGTGAGAGAAATAAACTATTTTCATTCATTCATTCAATCATTTTTGTCTGCAGCGTGACCACATTTAGTAGATTTCTACTTTACTTAGTAGATTATAATAATAATAATAAAAAAGTTTAAGAGATTAAGACAGGTCAAATTAAAAAAATAAACCGTAAACATAACTTTTTATTTATGAAATAAAACAAACAAATTTCTTTATACCGCTTAAAATCAAGTAGAATTTATTTCTCGTCATGAAAATTGGCGTGTTTGCTTGCAAAACCCAATTTAAGTTAACCAGTCTCGGTGCGGTTCCCGACAATTTCTGAAAATTGTATGGCATTGTTACCTACAAATCTATAAGGTGCTCGCCTGAACATAGGGCTGCCAAGGATTTCGATAATTATTTCATAATTTTTGAATATAATTTTTGAATTCCATACATACCGAAATGTAGTAGGTGATAATATATGAAAAATAGTATTGCATGTACGTCTCTTCTGGTATTGCTCTTCTAATCGAATTGAAAAAATATTTTTATTTTGAGTAGTCCATTTATTGAAGAAGGCTCAGAGGTTAACGAATATAACATAATGCAATGTGTAATAGAAATGGACCAAAAATGAAAACAGTTGCAAAAACCGGGTATGTTTAAATATGTCGGACTTTTTACTACTCTAACACGGGTGAAACCGCGGGGATCAACTAGTAGTAGTAGTATACAAGTTTGACAACCCTACGCGTACCACGGATGTATAGACGCTGGAAACGGCGTTCTCAACAATGAGAATCAATATATCGCGTTTCAGAGGAAAATTGAATTAGACTGTAATAATACGAGGGAATATAAGTACGTACGGCACAACGGTACATACCATTCGTTATCGTAAATATTTTATCGAGCAATGTATTGTATTCAAATAAATGGGAATAATGATGTTGAGTCGGCTTTCATATACATATAGGTAATGGCTATTTTAAAGTAGGTAATTGAAGTTAGAAAAAGAAGTAGTAACGTTGGTTTATTTGATGGTAAGCGGTCACTGAAAATGGACATCTAGAATGGATGTTTAAAAAAATCAGAGTTTTTAGAGTAATCCGTCCTCAAGTGATGTTTACATGTATCGTTGCATATGCGCATATGCATAATTATACCTAAGTTTGAAGGCCTGTTGTAATACCTATCTGTCTTACTATAAGCTACAAATCAGAATACCGCCGTGTATCTAGGAACTTCCAAATAAATCTCAAAATATTTTGTAATTTTTTTTTCGGAATGTTTTGCATTCAGCTTTTTATTTTCTTAATTATTGGGCTGAAAATCGTCTTACATGGAAAGAATAGCCCTTAATTTGCCTTAAAACATACTATATATATATTTAGTATGACGTACAATAGGCAAAAGTTAGTTTCATTTACATAAACATTTTCTATAAAAATACTGTATATTCTGAAGTATAAATATACAAAATAGCAGCGTTACGCAAGCCCGTGACGCAATAAAAGCGAAACAATATTAGAAAAATTGTAAGTAGCAAAGGATTCTGGAAAATGGTATTCTCGTAAGAACATATTACGTAAAAGACTTGCCATGCCGACTTGTCATCACAAACAACGTTTATTTTCATAAATCGCTTGTTAAATGAAAATATACTTTATTCTGAGCGCGCTGTTTTGTGAAGGTACTTAAAATATAACAAGATGTACACAAAGCGTTCTGAGTTAGTCCTTAAGTCTTTTGTTTTGATCACTGATCAGCTACATAATAATATTTCTGTTTAGAATGTCGAAGGACGATATATTTAAGAAGCCAACGCTTAATACCCCACACATTAAACATCTTTGTGGGACCTTTTAAAATTAGAGACAATGTTATTTTATGTTTAGTTATATTTTTCCCTAAAAATGAAATTGCGGTTGAATGAATGATTGTGCCAATAATTTGATCATCCGTGGCAGTCCACGTAACGGTCAACATGTGGAAGTCCAGGGATCAATTCTTGTTCAAGTTTCAGGTCATCTAATCAAATATAATAATAGGAATACCAAGAGAAAATTAACGTATAAAGAATCGAATGAAAAAGGTCAGAAATAATATCAAAAAAACTTTTCAGCGAAAACGACAAATGCCAAAGATACTAAAAAATGGAGCATACATATGTACAAAGCGGACGAGGAACGTTGGCGAGCCATAAACAAGCATTCCTACCGCGATATTTACGTCAAGTATTGACACGTAACGAGCCACTTCCAGTGAAATAACATCACTGGACTAGTGCTGTTGGGACCCCATTAATTGCGATCGGCTCGAAGCAGATTACGGAACCCCAAAAGGTTTTCGGAACTGTTGTAAATCAGCCGTCGATACGCGAATTTGGTGTTTATTCTGTGGAAATAGGGAGCATGTTCCCGTAGACCTTTGGACAATTGAAACTACTGTAGCCGTAAGAAAGGTATCATTATTTCAGGACATGGTGTACTAATTTAGCACCATTATTTACTATGGTCTGCTGAAATAATATATTTGATATTGGAGTGGTATATATTGCATGTTGTTGATTGATTCTGTGATGGTGTGTGGGACGTGCTTATCCGAGGAGTTACAATTTTTTTTATTTTTTTTTTATTTCTGTCTTGCCAATTGACACTTGAGAAATTAGGTTATAATTAATAAAATCAGTATACTGTATGTTTTTTACTAAGTCTTGGAACGTAAACGTAAGGTACGTAACGTAAGTAAATTTTATAACGTAATATATTAGTGTAAATTGTAAACATACCTATTTAAATTAGAAGTCCTTTAATTTTTACGCAAAATTAACCTTTAACCCATTTCATAACATATTTGCCGTTAGAGTAAACTAGAACCAATTCTCCCGACCATATGTAAGCCACATGGTGACAAATATAGTGACTAGTCTATTTCCTTTGAACGTTGTCCATTTATCTGCTGTCGGAAAATAACGTGTTTCCACTAAGACACTGGGAATAGATATGTTACATTTTAAGGTTCAATTATGGAGATAATATCATATCTTAATCCACTTTCGTGGTCCATTAATGACCACAGCTGGACAAAATTCTCCGTTTAGTATGAAAAGGATTTAAGTCACAGTGTTCTTTGGCTAAGTCAGAGTCGATAAGAAAGAAAAAGTTTTTCTCATGTTTTTCCATGCCGTTAAATCAAGATAAAAAATAATTTCTAATACGCTTTATTAATCAAAACTGCTTACCAAAATCAGCTGTTATAGGTCAGCAATAGTTTTTGCTTGACAAGATATAAAGATTCCACATTCCATTTTAATTTTAAAACCTAACCTAACCTAAATAATACGTGTCGGTTATAAAATCGCAAATTGATTCTCTGGGCGCTAGTTGCCATGCATTATGCAACACCCTTAAACGTTAAAATTCATGAGAACATGCCACAGGCACACACGAGGCAACACCGCTTTATGACGTCACGTATTAAGTTAATGCACACGCGAATTTTGGGGTTTAATGCGAATAATTTTTTCTCACACTGAACGATGACACCGTCGGGTGGATGTTTTGGGAGCGAGACCTGAATAGTAATGATGGGGTTACGTTGTGGTTTCACCTTTTATCTTGTTTCATCTGTCTTTGTGTTTGTGATAGGGTAGCTATGTCTCTAGGAATCATTGTGGCTTTCGTTGGGAACAAAATTGATTATTTTTTAATCAAATCGTCATTAAATGTTTAGTACTGATTTTTAAGGGATATTTTTTCATTTATTGTTTAGGCATATTTTTATCTTTTTTTTTTGAAGTAAAATATAATAATCGATATCTAGATTCAAATACACGAACAAATTAATTTTGATTGTTTATAGTCGTGCAATAAAAAATACATTGTTACAAAAATCTGTAATAAGAAACTATTCTGAGAAAAAAATACCTATGTATTTCTTTTAAAAGATAAAACGAAATAACGCATACTCAAATCTGTGAGAAGAAAAAAAGATTCAATTTCGCATTTTCCACGGCACAGATAACGCCAAGCATTTAATCGGGTATCTGTGACATGCCGCTCGTGACATATTGCATAATCTAAACCCGACCGAATATTGGAGTAGACGAACCAATTTAAACTGATTGCGACCATTACGCAGTGTGAAGGGATATCAAAGGGACTGTCATATTAGACAACATGCGGTAAGGGTTTGATTTTTACCCCAAAATCCTAAAAATGTTCAAGGTATAAGACATGATCCAAACATAATCCGATTGTGTTGAAAAAAGAAGAATGATTTCCGCTATTTTGTGTAAAATTATCTTAAAATCACTATGAGAAAATATTTTTCAAATAGGTTCAGATTTTTTTAATAATTCGAACAGACGACTAGAGTACGAAGAGACGACTACAGTACAGAAGTATCATTAGAATCTATTTTATTTCTTCTCATTAAGTACTACTGCAAATGTAAAGATTTATTGACCGCGAATCAAATCTCGAATTGTTCATGTCAGCCCGTTCCGTTCTCTACCCGTTTAGCTAGTATACCATTGATAAAACCCAGGCCTATGCCCCAACAATCTTTGTAATTCATCATCCGATTCCACTCATCCAAATATTGGCGCAGACGATCCAATTTAAACTGATTGGGGTCATTACGCAAAGTGCAGGGGCCTCAAAAGGACTGAATTCCACGTCAAATGTGGACAGAAGGAAATTCATTTTGCTTTAAAACAAAAACGCAATCACGATTCACGACGCGATGGTATTATCTCGATTCAGTTTTATGACACAAATTAAAGTGGAATTCGGTTACTTGTTCATTCGTGTTTGAATAGTTTTTTCATGTCAACTTTTTTTAGCGCGTTTCATGGAGTTATCTGTTAAGCGTGCTATGGAGAGCATCGCGTAATATAGGACGTTATGCTTGGAACAATACGCGACGAAATTTATTATGGTGATTTATATACCAATTACAGTAACATGAGCTTGAGGAATAGATAACATAAGAAGTAAAGTTCTTGTGAGGCATCCAGGTTGGCAAAAGACATTGCGGGCTTCAAAGAGTATATACCCTTTTGTAATAAACATTTGTTCATTCCTGTCACATTCTTCTAGGCGGCCTTTCTCCTTTTTCGGATATTAGTACATAGAGTCAAATATATTGTATTAACAGCGTGTTGTTACTAAATTAATATAACATTCCCAAAAAGGGTGTAACATAAAAAATAACACAACAGTGTTGTCCTTCTGGGTTTCTTATTATAATTAAGTATTAAGGGCTGCGTGCTCGCAACATTCTCTGTACTTAATGAAAAGTTCCCGCATTATTCCTGTCACGGCTAAGGGGGCTTAATTTTTACGAGCAACTCCCGAAATCCCCTAATAAAGAGGCTAAAAATATTCTTCAGACGTCGCCTAATCTTTAATATTGAATGACAAAATATAAAAGTTGTTCAATAAACCTCGCGATGCAAATCTTGCGTCCCTTGCAAATAAATAATGTATGAGAACGAGGGACGGCGTTATGCCAGATGAAGTAATTTTTCTAATCATTTTTATTTTTTATTTTAGTGGATGGTCTTATGCATCAAAGATAAATGATCACAAAATGAATGAATTTATGAAAACAGAGAAACTAGGCACTGTATACAACTTGTATTTACACTTAAATAAACGTGTACAATTCAAGGGTAAAAAAGATATTATTTTACAATGATGTTATGTCTTATGAAGTTGGTCATATAATAAATAAGAGATACCTCTTTTACTTCTTAAACATAATAATGAAGAAAAAAAGATATGATAACATTTTTGCACTCAGTCTTTCACTAGCGTTTAGCACAGATTGTATAATTTGAATAAATTGTTACAATGTTTTTAAAGAAATTGTGTCGAAATAATTTTTGTCTGGCGCTTTCAGTCATTCGAACCATTTCAACGAAGCGTTCAAAAATGCGTCGAAAAAGCCAAGCGACAATTCTATGAAAATGTTTTATTATATTTTCCTTATAGCCTAATTGTATATATTTTTAACATATTTTAATCACCTGTATAACATGTTGTTAATGTCAAACAGCTGTTCTAAATTTAACAAAAAAAGATAGCATTCTATTTCTTACTTGAAGTTCAAGATCGCTTTAAGCTATTTACCTTGACTTTATGTGTACTAATGCGCAATGTTTTAAGACTATGTATATTTTTATGACTACGCTCGATTAGATTTATAGTAACATAAGGCGTTTCAAATTAGTTTTTACTGAGCATAGCAGATCTATGGTCTATTTTAAGTAAGAATCGGTGCAGGTTATAAATAACAAAAACATGTTTATTTAAAACTAGCTTTTGCCCGGCTTTGCACACATTAAGTGACATATAAACCTCCCTCTTGTATCACTCTATTCATTAAAAAAACAGTATCAAAATCCGTTGCATAGTTTTAAATATCTAAGTGTACATAGGGACAGACAGCGGAAAGCAACTTTGTTTTAAACTATGTAGTGATGGTGAAGTTGTTAAATAACATTATGGTCTTATTCATCAGTTGCACAACTAAATGTACAGGGTGTGTAAAAATTACCTAGTAGATAGTTTTAAGACTGTTAATAATGAAACAGTTATTTAATATCATACATAATATTCACAATGTTTAACGAAAAACACCGATTTTGTTAGTATTGTAGTTTCGATCGGATAAGCTGTTCACAGTTTGTAACTCCCACAAGACCCAAAACAAACATTCTTCCTAAATTCTTTGTCAACTTTAATATAATCCAGAAGCTTTTAGGGACCAATAACAAATTTATTAAACCTAGTATAGATTTATTGACGGATTACGAAAACTAATAAGCCTATAAAGGTCTATAAAGATAATTTTTCACAATAATTTCTTAGATGAAATTGATCTCTAAGCTCTATTTTTAAATTAAACATAGGAGACATTAATAAGCCTATAAAGGTCTAGATAAGCCTATTAAGGCTTAATTTATTGAGTCAATTGTGTTCTGAAATATAAGGAAATAATTAAAATGACCAATGAATGTTTTAAATCCGAAGAAATGAACGCCGTTTTATGTAGTACATAACTGTAGGTACACTCAAGTTATTACGTTAAAATACAATGTAAGTTATAGTATTACTAAGTATAAAAGAGCTTTTCGTCGAATGAATCTTATTTTATATCTTTAACCGAGGCCAATAAGGATTGTGGGAAATTTATTCCCAATGCGCATTAGAAGGTAAAACTTATTTTAGAAATTATGTCAGATAGTCAGTTTTCCAGTAATAAGAATCAATAGTGTAATTAAGTATTGAAGGTGGTAGAATTCTATGTAGTTCGACTCCGGCGGCACCACCGCCACACCTATTTCTGCCTTGTAACAGTAGTGTTAAGCACTGCTGTGTTCTGGTCTGAAGGATTTGGTTAGGGAGATATATTTATCAGAGGCGTTCCAGCTCAGTCCTCAGCGGTAGCAATGCATCTGTGATCAACCTCAGGTAGGACCTTAATCTTATATAGGGTTGATTACAGATGTCTATGGGGGGCAGTTGCCACTTACCATCAGGTGGACTACATGCTCGTTTGCTACTTCGATAATATAAAATTAAGTGTTATTAATACACAATATATGTATTTAAGATTGGCAAAGATATATACGCCTGCATACTTTTAATGTACCTAACATAAATCTAAAATTATTTCGTACGACCCACACCCATCAATTTATCGGTAATCCACAAATCTTACAAAGCCACAAATGGCTGCATACATTTGTTTTCATGTTTTAAAATTGACCATTTTTCAGCTTGTCGGTCGTTAACAAAAAATGCTACGAGTCGTTACACGAATTACGCCCTAATGGCCTAAGTGATAGGGGTCATAAATCTAGTAACCAGTAAATGGGCTATCGAATCCTCGTTTTGTCACATTTGAACGTTATAGCAGATGAGTTAACTACTGCTACTCGAAAAAATGCCGTTTTCCAAAAAATACGATTTTTACAGTTCTCCTTTATTCGTTTCGGTATAAAAAGACTGAGCCTATGATACCCAGCCTTTAGGGGAAGGTCGTGTTATGTGAGATATTTACTAGCAAAAACCATAATATATATAAGGAAAGTCAGCATCCAGAACATGCCTCTAGATAATTTGTTCTCTCTTTACGGATAGAATGTTGACGTACAATTGGACCAAATATCACGTTCAGCTTAACGAAGATTACTGGTACCTAGGTAATCAATTAAAATATATTTTGTCATACGGAAATCGACAATCGACATATAATGCAGCATGATTACTGTTTAAAAGTTATAACTGTTTTCGGGGTGTCGTAAAGCAAAAACTCTCATGGGTACGCGACGCTTTCCAAATTAGTCCTTTAGAAGGAGCATATCATCTATGGCCTACCTTTAGACTATTTTTTAGTTCAATTTCTAAACCAAAAGGAAAGTAAGATTAAAATCTAAAGAAGCGAACAGTAAAGCGACAATTAGTAGATATAATAAAACGTCATTCCAAATCAACTTTCGCAAAACCCTGAAACAGCCGACAAACCTTCAATTAATCGCACAATTGCGATATCAGCATGACGTTCCATTTCAAGATAGCTCCATTTCGCTCCAGATAAGCTTCAGAACAGTTCGTATCGCTAACGGACATTTTGTATGTCCGCTGAAATAGCATCTGTCATTACCGCATATGCATGTGAGTCCCAGCTGACTACATAACTAGATGCCCATTTAGCGGAGTCTTGTCACTGATGTAAATTCAGACGCAAGACACGGAGTTTGAAGGACACTGTCGTCAAGAGAACGATTACTACACGTGGTTTAAATAAAATTGTAAGTAGTAAGAACTGTCTCAGTTTTAAGTTCTTAATGTAGATGTTGTTAGACATCAAGGTCAAATAATTCTAATGCTAGATGTTAGAACTAAAGACGTCTTCTCTCAGTGAGAGGCATTTTTAGGCCTTAGTCCACTGCGCTGGCTAAGTGCGAATTGATAGACTTCATACACCTTTGAGAACTTTTTTTTTAAGAACTCTCAGATGTGCAGGTATCCTCACGATGTTTTCTTTCATCGTAAAGCAAGTGATAATTAATTTCAAATTCTCATACGCACATAAATCAGAGGCCCGGGATTTGGACCTCGGACCCCTTGATTGAGAGGCTAAGTTTCAACCATTAGGCTGCTAGAGACGTTGACAATAATAAAAAATGTGACGTATGGAGTGTTCTAAACCATTTAAACATTAACTTTAAACCTGAAACTGACAAACATTAGTATGGCCATGGCCAATCCAAACGGAACTGGATCTTAAGTGGCTAAGCACATAAGGCGGACTGCAAGCACGTTTGTAAATGCTATAAATATGCGAAGCGACTACATTTCATTGTTGGCAAACAGCGAACGAAGGAGAAATGTTCTTGATGACAAACGCCCTGTCAACGGTATAGCTTAAGCAATATTAATTGTAGCTTAAAGACAATAATTTTAGTCGGCTCAGCATTTACACGCATGGAGTAGACGCGCCAGTACTTAGATATTCAAATGTTTACCAAACTAATGTTATTATTATCCAAGTGATATCTTATTATTTATCTGTTAAATTACAGTTTCATTTATATACCACCTATATAAATTAAAACTAAAATAAAAATAAAAAAAAACAAACAAAAGTGACGTAAATTAAAGATTAAACAAACTAATCCTAATCGCTGCCTC
>DWPV01006297.1:0-11641 GCA_018251915.1 Urbanus proteus proteus
GGATATGTTGGATCGTCTCTAAAAGGTATGTTTCCTTTACCACACCCTTCAAAACAGAACACAGCAGCGCTAAAGACTGCTGTTATTCGCCTAATAACTAATGGGGGTGGATACTCGCTATTCAATCAGAAACGTTCCAAGAGATAAGAGGCGTCCAATATTTAATTTCATAAAATGTTTAGGACAAATTTTAATTGTACTTTCTCCTTTCTAAATTAATAATAAATAGCACAGGTTATATTCAGTCCGATACAAAATACATATATTCAAACTGTACATAACTGAAACGGACAAGAAAAAACTTGTCTAATTTTTCAGTTTTTGAAACTTTCCAAGTATTTCATTAAGATATTGTTATTTTCGAGTAATTATAGTTTATATTTAGTGATGAAATGAATCCTAAGTACAATTACCGATTATTTTCCCTTAGCAATTCAATTACAGTAATACAATAAGACAGCTATGTCTTAATGGTTTCTTAAAATCAGTAATTCGGATATTGAACAAATTTTAACGTAATTTAAACAACTCGAACAAAGAGTCAATTTACGGCTATCGTGACTTCGATTGGGAAAAATAGATTATAATCAGGTTTGATTTCCTTAATACCTATGTCACGACAAGGAGTTGAATAGAAAATTATGATACCACAGAAAGTACCATAGGTTACTTACGGGTGCTTACTAGGGTGGAGCCTGGCAGAGAAACGTGCTCAGAAGACTCCGATTGCGTTCCTTGGTAGATCCCGGAGTTCTCACTGCAGTGCTATGGACGACACCGGGAGCTATTAAGTGCGGTAAAAAGCCCACATAACCTGGCGTCGCTCTCAGGGTGATAGGTACCTTTGAAAGTATTCCCACACAAGAAAATAAAAGGTTACGCACGATTAGTGAGATGGACTGCACTTTAGACCGTCCTCGGATATAGAGAATGTCCTCAACAAAATAATAACAGTTATAGTCAATATGTGCTATAATATAGTGTTACAGAGGCAGCGATTTGGATTTTTTATTTTCTATCTATCTTTAATTAACATAACTTTTGTTTGTTTTTTGTTTTAGTTTTAATTTGTAATCTATACAAACAGAAACTAAATTGAAACTAAACTATTATTTTTAAAACTCGTAAAAAAATCTTTTATTAATTAATAAATAAATATTTTTTATGTTTCATAATTATAATTATCTCCAAATATTGTCCATGCAATTAAAAAGCATTACATAAAAAAACAGAACTAAAAAGAAAGTGTCCATAAATTATCTCATTTTAAAATAAAATGTATAACACTTATCACACTGAGTTCCGGGTTCAATTCCCGGCCAAGTGAATAAATAATCATAAATGAACATGTTCTAATTCCGGCTGTTTTTGTATTCCACTTTGTGTGGGTTTTTGATACTCACGACGTTGCGTTTTCGTGAGCAATAAGTGTAATTAAATAAATTAAATCTGTATGCTTAAAAACAATTCACTGAAAAGGAAATTAAAATTAGGTACCAAAGAAATGGACATACATACTCGTACATTCATACGCTCGAAAAAAAGAAACATACAAACGAAAATGAAACCTCTTTTCGAAGTTGGTTAAAAAATTACCCTTCTTCTGACTCAAACGGGCAAAAGCGTTATTATGCGCAAGAGTCATCTCAAAACTAAACCATTTGAGTTACAATGTTTCTCTGTAACATTACTCTCGTTATGTAACATATAATAATAATGATACACATTAAATCACCGTTTTGAGTTCGTTAGTCGCGTTCCTTCCTAGTTACAGCAATAGTAATAATAGTGTACGCAGTATTAAGCACTATTATCGCTATATACCTGCTCATTATTGAGATTTGTATAATACATACTTAGACTGGAATTAGATATTAAATAATAACAATATTTTATTGGTAGTCCAATTTTTATAATGACGAAGTTACAGTCATAGAAAAAACGTGAGAATTCTTAAAAAAAGTTCTCAAAGGTGTGTGAAGTCTACCACTTCGCACTTGGCGGTGGACTAAGGCTTAAAGTCCCTCTCACTCAGAGGAGACCCGTGCCCAGCTGTGGGACAATAATGGGTTGACGATGATGATGACGATGACTTATAAAAGAAATCTTACAACGTCACCCATGAACTTCAGTAATCAATCCCACAGAAGCTTAAAGTATACTTGAGATCGGCCACAGATGCGTTCTTGCTCCTGAGGACTAAGACCGCCTCGGATGTTGATAAAATCTCCCTTACACACCCTTCAAACTAGAATACAGAAGCGCTTAGCACTGCTTTTATTAAGAAGAAATATGTGAATAAGAACGACAATGTGTTCAACAACCTCAAAAAATCTGTTATATTAAATATGCGACTACTTCATCCTTCAACCCATTAATCTGTAGTTCCGCTTCCGTCCGAAGATTCGGGAATTTCCTGTGCCGAATTACTTTACATGTCATTCCTTAGATGAACTTTGGGAAGAACTTTGAAGGATTATTAGTTCCTCACCTAACCTAACCTAAATTCCGCTCTGTATAGCTTTAACAAAGCAAAGGCGATTTCAGAAACATTAATTTCGTAAGATTGGTCTGACAAATTCACTTTTGTGGATTGATATGTGTGGTTTTTTGGATATATCAAAAAACTCCAATGGCAATTGTGCAACGTAGATTGATAACGCCGTTTTTTAAATCTGAAATTATATATAAGGTTCTATACAAGTATGCAAAACTGTATTTTATAGAGTGCTACAAATGACTTCTAGTAAGTATTTAAACATGAGTTGCCCTTTTCAATAACCTAACGACAGTGGTTGTGAATTTATTTTATCACCGCGAGTTATTTCGACCTCAGCAACGAACTGTCCTTGGGCTAATTGTAACAGGAAATAGCTAGATTGCTTATCGTCAAGCATTTGCTGTAGAATTACAATAAATATCACGATACCGATTGTTAGTAGACAATAGTTATTATCCAAGTTTTATATTTTATTATTATAAATTGTTGTTTGTTGGTGGGTGAATAAATTAGTTCTCTTTTTCTTTTATTTTACCGTTTCTTCTAGAGGAAATTTGGAAGTTTTTCGGCATAGGTGTCTGTTCACGGTACGTGATTTCTACCAATCTGCATTGGTAGAATTCTCACACCTTTGAGACCTTTTTTAAATTGATTGTCTAAATATCTTTTACTTGTCATTTGGTTTTAGTGAAAGAGAAAATTTCGGTAGTTCCTCTTTTCTCTCAATGACTTAAGCAATGGAGGAAGTATGAAATTGAAAGGAAGGATTTAAAAGTAATTCATAGCAAAAAATAACTATAGAATAAGCGTATAACTTAGCAAACAAACAAATCGAATCATTTAGTTTAATTTGTTACTTAACAATTCACATCAAATGAAAAATGCACACGTAGTTTTCATATAAATATTTGGCGTAGAACAAAATAAAAATTACGCATTACTCATTTAATATATCGTTTTTGTGTGGTTTTTTTATGTTTGTGTGTGAAGTTACTATTCTTGTAACATTTAACATCCGCCAAAAACAAACCCACATTGCTTTCCGCTTAACATTCACTTTAAAAACAACAAAAATAACAAAGTGTGTATGTATGTATACTATGTATGTATTATTATTTTGTTCATTTATTATATGTACCTACTTTACAATTTGACATTTCTTCCGCAATTGTGTAATACTGTGACATATTGATTTAAAGCACTCATTTATTTTACTGTATCGACAAGAATAACGATCTAATGTATTTCTAATTTGTCATATCTATTTATAGGTATTTTTTCTTGTAAGTTACTAACATATATACATTTATCATTCCCTTTAAAGGTAAGCGTAGACTGCCCGCTGTTCAGTTCAGAATGTTTTCAATAAATCTAGTTTGTAATCTCTTTCCAGGTTACCAAAACGTCTAAATTCTGGCTGGATTTCTGTGTACGGACTCACATAGAATTTACTGTAAATCTTGAAACGGTTAAATTAATCGTGACAGGATCTTACCCAGGGATAAACTCTTCAGGAAATATTTTGAAAAAAAAAAAAGTTTTTTTTTTTTTTTTATAATTTTGTATTAAAAAACGAACTCTATCTGATAGTAACTGGCCACTGCCACTCAAGCACACTTATGATCAACCAAGCAAGATTCACCCCAAGGATTCTGAGTTGAGCCACATTATGCATTAACATATGATTGACCAACCTTGAGCACTAAGTTGAAACATATCTCATGAGTATGTAACTATGTCTGTCAAGTTCATGAAGGATTTAAATTATAAAAGAAATGTTCATAACTTCAGTTTAAAATTCCGTAAGTAAACATTCAAATATAATGTGACACTAATGATACATTTGCCCTTTTTATAACTGACTGTTCAAGGCCCAAACTGGATTTTTAACCACTCGGTATAATATTAGTATAATTCGTCAACTTTCGACATACGAATAATTTAATAGTTAGACTTCCTGTTGAGTTATTTTATTATGTATGTGCCTACATACTTTTACAATAACTGTGGTTGGTGCTTTCAAGGACATAGTTTTTCTAAACTTGCTATAACTAGGCTGGATTGTTAATTAATTAATAAACCTTTGTTTTTATAAGATTAAAAGTAGTAGGTATGGGGTTACTGCTGTCTATCGATATTTGTAACTAACTCTATGTAGAGCATGGGTTCTACCTGAAATCTATTACCTACTGATGTTTGGCCACAAAAACACACACACACACACAACACACACCAACACATAGAAATTACGCTCATACGTGACTTAGCTAGCAACCATAAACAATATATTTATACCTATATTATCTATTATATAAGTTGGATGTTCGTCTATAATACACTTATTAAAATTTTAACACTGACTGATAGACAATACATTTTATTTTCCGATTTAGTTCTTTAATTTACATAGTAGTATGTAATTGTTACAAGATTTCCTACAGCGATGATAGTTAGTATTCTACATACTCGTAGCTACTACCGAAGTAGTTACATTTTAGGATTAGCCTTGTAAATGTCTATGCTTCATTTATACTAAGCTTTATAATTACAAGTTTCAAATTTAATAATAATTAATCGTAGCCGTGTGGCACCTGTCCGATCATTTCGATAATCATAGTAGTTGGGTTTATGAATTGCATAATTTGCAGGCTTTGGCACGACAATGCAGAGTACATGCTTGCCACCGCAAACTGAGGCCAAGTGAGGCCTCATTTCAATCTCTATGCCAATCGGAGTAGCTATAAACGCTTTTATGCCTTTAAGCATAAGACCTGCCAATACGTCGATACTTATCATTTGCCATTGAGAAAGACAATTAAACAGATACGATTTGAGGCTGTCGTGCCGAAACACAACGTAATTACGAGTATAATTATTGCCACATAATTTGAAAGTTCTATTTAAAAAGTTTCAATGAAAGTCGAAATGTCAACTCGGTGATCATTACTGTATTTTTTATAGCGTTTAACTTTTTTTATTTTCTTTGCGTAATTTTCAAGTTCCGTTTACAAAAGCGATAATCTTAGTCGTGTTGACTTGGAATTATTTGGTCAAATTATAAATAACTGCGGTAATTTTATAATTGACCGATATAGAATTAAAAAAATATCATTATTTTTATCGCTTGTGTAATTTAATGCTTTATATCTTCGGTTTAAAATTGACTTTGTTAAAAGTATATTAATATTATACTTTTAGTTTTACTTGTTTGTATTTTTTGTAAATATTTCAATAAATAAAGAATTTCAAGTTGCCAAGTGTTCCTAAAAATGTTTATATATTCAATTATACTTATTTTATTTAAAACTTGGTAATCCCTGTGGTTTCCCACGCGTTTAAAAAGTAAAAAGGAATACCTATTTAAATATGTATAACTGAAATCCCGTTTTCCCGAAAGGGGCCCGCATGCGCGTGAAAAGCGCGAATGAATTTTTCAAAAATTAAAGTAGCCTATGTTACACCTTCCCTCCCAAGTTGGAGTGCGCCTTGTCGTGGTGGGGGGGCTCAGTAACTCGCTGCAATACAGCAGCGGGTGAAGCTAAAGCGCTCCAGTGGCGGTTGGAATGCACTGTGTCTGTCCCGTATCGGGCGGCAGTTGCATTTCATTGGTACGCTGTGTCTGTCCCGTATCGGGCGGCAGCGTTACCCCGTTAAGTTGTCGTGGTGCCCAGCGTCTGTCCCGTATCGGGCGGCTGTAGGTGCCACTTGAGGTGGTGTGATGCACTGTGTCTGTCTCGTATCGGGCGACAGTGACATCTCGTTGATCGTCGGGGTATTTGCCCGGATCAAGGGTGACGGGCGTGGCGTGCACTCACCCTGCCGTCACGTAGGCATTTATTTGCCATCGTCACCAAACCGCAAACCATCAAAGTGTCGTGGTCATGTCTCGCGGCTTTGATGGAGTGAGGGTCTTGGCTTAACCGCCCGGACTGCGAGGAGAAAACCTCTCTAAAAAACCCCTAAAGGTCGGGCGCTGAGGTACGTGGCGTGCGGCCGCCTCTCACTATATTTGAGAGGTGGTAGAATGGGACAAATCTACCCACAAGCGACCACCTGTGCGGGACCTCTCGACCCCGCACAGTATTAGAGTTACCAATGGACAGGGGGCTCTCCTTTGGTGGACTATTTAAATCCCCCATTCTCGTGGGAACAAAAATGAAGAATTATAATAAAAACCAAAAACCTAATGATGTTGTGCCTGAGACGGGCGGCGTTGAGGTGGTACCCGAGAAGGGTAGTATAGAGATAGTGCTCGAGAACAGCGGAAGAGAGCTAGCAAAAACGTTGGAGCATCGTTCTAGCTCGACAATGAGCCGGGAAGGCTCAGGGACTGAAGGGCGGTTCTGGCTGCGGAAACGCCACCGAACCCCTGCGGTAGAGACGTCTGATGAGGATAGTGCTGCGATGTCTGAGCCTGCAAAAGCTCCGAAAGTGTCCGTAGCCCGCCGAGGCAGAGGAAGACCGCCCACTGCTGGGAAACGCGCTGGTAGAACCAAGGCGGAAATTGTGTCTGCAGAGCGCACGGACATGGAATCATGCGCAGAGAAAACTGGGGCAGAGGCATTTCGCAAGGAGCGCAAGACAAAGGAAAGGACGACCTCGCCAGCAGTTATCGAGGATGATACAAATGAGGCTCTGGCGACGGAACTCGAAAAGCGCGTCCAAGCCTCAGTAGAGATCATCTCTAAAGTCGCGAGCTCATCAAGGAACCTTAAGGGAACCTCGGTGAAGGCTCTGCGGGACGCGGCTGTCGCCATCTCTGAGGCAGTAAGTGCTCTTCAGCGGCGCACTGAATCTGATGAGGTGATCCGATTGCGGCTGGTTAATGACCGGCTTAAGGCGGATAATGATCAGCTGCGAACGGATGTTGCAGAGCTTCGTCGCGAAATGGCTGAATTAAGGGCGGACATGCGACGAAGCAACGCAGGATTGGGAGAGGCAGTGCCTGAAGGGACTGCAACTAAGTCGTCCGCTGCCACGGCTGCATCGACTTGCGAGGCTGAATTAGAACGAACCATCATGATCAGAGTGGGTACGATGGTCAACGCGCGGCTCGAGGCACTGGAGCAAAGGCTACCACCAGAGCCACGCGTTCGCCCTCCGTTGGCTGCCGATAGGCTGAAAGTTACCAAGCCGACGGATAAACCGGCGGCGCTGACGCTTCAGGATAAGTCTGCACCCGGACCGCCGTCAAAACCCCTGAAGGGTAAAAAAGGGAATGCAAGTGGCAAAACTCCTGCCCCATCTCAAAAAGAGCCCCGGCCTCTGCCACCGGCTCCTACGTCAACGGACGAAGGGTGGAATATAGTGGCAAGGCGGCGGTCTAAGCCTGCGCAACCTAGTGCTGTGCAATCGTCGCAGCCGCAATGGACCCAGCCTGCGACGAGTGGCTCGCAGTCACGGCAGACTAAGGTTGTGCAAAAGCGGACGCGCAAGCTGCGTCCCCCCCGCTCTTCGGCTGTGTGCATAAAGCTTCAGCCGGAGGCGTTGAAGAAGGGCATAACTTACGCCACAGCTCTTGCCGAGGCCAAGGAGAAAATTGATCTCCAGGGACTTGGCATTGAGTCTGTCAAGTTTAAGGTGTCCGCCACAGGAGCTAGAATCCTGGAGATTCCGGGTTCTACAAGCACCGACAAGGCGGACACACTGGCAGACAAGCTGCGTACTGCTCTCGGGGAGGACGCGGTAGTATCCAGACCCGTGAAATGCGCGGAGTTGCGTGTGTCTGGCTTAGACGACGCAGTAACCGCAGCAGATGTCGCGGCGGCGATTGCCAGAATTGGTGGATGCGATCTAGCGTCCATTAAGACTGGCGAGATTCGCCGGGACCACTTGGGTCTGGGCACTCTCTGGTCGAGCTGCCCGGTAATTGCTGCCCGGAAGGTGGCTGACGGCGGACGAGTGCTGGTCGGATGGGTGTCGGCCAAAGTCTCGCTGCTAGACGCGAGACCAGTGCGCTGCTACCGTTGCCATGTAATTGGGCACATTCGAGAGCAGTGTAGTAGTACGGTGGATCGCAGCGGTGATTGTTACCGCTGCGGGAAACCGGGCCACATTGCCCGAGACTGCACCGCCGCCGCGGCATACTGTACTTTGTGTGCCGCTGCAAAAAAGCCGGCTGACCATAGACTGGGGGGAAAGTCATGTACTGCTCCTCGGTCTAAGGGGCGTAAACCGCCGACTGTCTGCTCAACACAGTCGGTTAGTGGTAGCTCAACTGGAGGGTCCGGGAACGGAGTTGTGGTTATGGAAACCTAATTATGGACCACAACCTCCGATTCCTCCAGGCGAATATCGGCCACTGCGCAGGAGCGCAGAGTCTCCTGATCCAACACCTTAAGGAGTGGTCGATTCATGTGGCCGTGGTTGCTGAGCCGTACTTTGTTCCTCCCGATAGCACCAACTGGGTAGAGGACTGTGACGGCTTAGTGGCCATCGTACGACAGGATGCGATAGCTTCCCCGCCCTTTGAAAATGTAGCAAAGGGTCCGGGATGCGTCGCTGCTCTGTTGGGAGATGTTGTAGTCATTGGTGTCTACTTCTCTCCCAACAGAACACTCGCCGAGTTCGAGATCTTCCTCGAACAGGTGGGTGCCCTGATCGATCAGAGCCATCCTCGCCCCGTGCTTTTGGCGGGCGATCTCAATGCCTGGAATACGGCTTGGGGATCGCGCTTTACGAGTGCTCGGGGTGAGGTCCTGGAGGAATGGGTTCTCGGACAAGGACTAGCCCTTCTCAATCGGGGATCGGTAAGCACGTGCGTGCGGCCTCAGGGTGAATCCATTGTGGATGTAACGTTTGTAAGCAACACCCTCGCGCGCCGTGTTAGGGATTGGACAGTCCTGGTTGATGCGGAGACGCTAAGCGATCACCGATATATTAGGTTTGATCTCTCCGCATCCCAAAATGCTCCGGCTGGCATACGCCGGTCCCCGGTTGACAACGGCCCGAGGTGGCAGTTGAGGCACCTCGACAGGGACCTCGCGAAGGAAGCTGCAATTGTGCAATCTTGGGTGTCACCTGCTGACCCTGTGGCGGTGGAGGAAGAAGCGGAATGGTTTCGGGGGGCATTCACACAAGTGTGTGATGCTTGTATGCCCCGATCCAGGCGTCGTCCTCCAAAGCGCCAGGTGTACTGGTGGTCTGCTGAGCTTGCGCAGTTGCGCAAAACCTGCATTGTGGCCAGACGCCAGTACACCAATTACAGGCGTCGGCGGAACAGGGAGGAGGGTCAGATTGCACTCCTGTATGCTTCTTTCAAGGAGGCAAGGTGGCAGTTGAAGGCAGCGATCGGCAGGGCCAAGGCTCTAGCTCGGGAGGAGTTGTTGGGGACGCTAGATTGCGATCCATGGGGTAGACCGTACAGGCTGGCGATGTGCAAACTTCGCCCCTGGGCCCCCCCATTGACGTATAGTCTCCGGCCTCAACTCCTGGACAGAGTCGTTACGGCTTTGTTTCCGCGAACGGAGGAACATCAGTGTCCTCCAATGATGCCTCCAACTGCCGAGGCGTCTGGGCTGGATGTCGTGCCGTCTGTGACTCCGGGAGAATTGGGAGCTGCGGTGTTACGGCTTCGAGCCAAAAACACCGCCCCCGGACCTGACGGCATTCCCGGTCGGGTGGTGGTCTTGGCCATGGAAACCCTGGAGCCTCGACTGAGGAGGCTGTTTAACGCCTGTCTGGCTCAGTCCAGGATACCACAACGGTGGAAGACAGGTCGTCTTGTCCTCCTTAGAAAACCAGGGCGTCCAGCAGAATCCCCATCCGCGTACCGCCCCGTGGTATTGCTTGACGAGGATGCCAAGCTCTTCGAGAGGGTCGTGGCATCCCGAATCGTCGGGCACCTCGAGGGTGTTGGTCCGGATCTGGCTGACAACCAGTTTGGGTTCCGCAGAGGGAGATCCACCATAGACGCGGTGCAGCGGGTAAAGTCCCTGGCGCAGAATGCTGTTGCCCGGGGTGAGGTTATGTTGGCGGTATCACTTGATATTGCTAACGCATTTAACACCCTCCCCTGGAGTTGCATTAAGGAGGCGCTTCGGTATCATGGGGTACCTCCTTACCTGCGTCGTATAGTTGGGAATTACTTGACTGGGCGTGTGGTGGAATTCCCCGGCCAAGACCGGTGGTGTCGGCGGGAAATGTCGTGCGGAGTTCCACAAGGATCGGTGCTGGGTCCTCTCCTGTGGAACATCGGCTACGACTGGGTGCTACGAGGAGCTCCCCTCCCGGGTGTCAGCGTCATTTGCTACGCGGATGACACCCTGGTGACTGCTTTAGGCGGAAGCCATAGGGAAGCTCTTCTCCGCGCCACCGCCGGCACGGCATTCATAGTGGGCCGCATACGGCGACTGGGTTTGCGGGTGGCGCTCGAAAAGTCCGAAGCTGTGATGTTTCACGGCCCTCGGAAAGCGCCGCCCCGGGATACCCATATAGTCGTCTCCGGAGTTCGCATTGACGTGAGGCCGTCGATGAGGTATCTGGGTCTCCTCCTGGATAGCCGGTGGAACTTCGGTCCCCACTTTGAATGCCTGGTGCCTCGGCTACTGAGGACGGCGGCGGTCCTGGGTAGGCTGCTGCCGAATCTTGGTGGGCCAGAGACGTCATGTCGACGTCTCTACACGGGCATCGTGAGATCGATGGCCCTGTATGGAGCTCCTGTTTGGGCTGATGCCCTGAATCGCCGAAACATCGCTCTGTTAATGCGTGTCCAGAGAGTAATGGCGATCAGGGTAATACGGGGCTATCGCACGATTTCGTGTGAGGCAGCCTGCGTGATGGCGGGTACTTTGCCCTGGGACTTGGAGGTGAGAGCCCTTGCGTTACTACGTCAGTGGCGTGAGGAGGCACACCTGTCCATGGGGCGCCCGCCATCACAGCAGGAAGTGGAGGGGCACAGAGTTGAGCTGCGCCAAAGGGCTATTGAGACATGGACGTCTAGGCTGGCGCATCCTAGCGCCGGCCTAAGGACTATCGAGGCAATTCGTCCGATCTTCCAGCAGTGGTTGGAAAGGCGATTCGGCACCCTGACATTCCGTCTGACTCAGGTGCTCTCGGGACATGGTTGTTTCGGGAGTTACTTGTGTCGGATCGGACGGGAGCCGACAGCCAGATGCCATCACTGCGACGATTGCCTCGACG
>DWPV01006298.1:0-11641 GCA_018251915.1 Urbanus proteus proteus
TTCTAGAATAAGTGTGTATTAATACTATTAATGTAGTCTACTATAGTTGTTTGTATCTATTATGTGTTGTAGTTATCACGAATAAACTTTTTTCTTTCCTTCTATATATTTGATTTGTGTCGAAGCCCGGTTTTGTGGTTTTTACGTCTTGTGGTCTTGTGTGCTCTTGTGGATAATTTAATTTCGAAATTTACTACATTTGAATTTGAGAAGGCCTTCTGCTGCTAAAGCCATACTTCTATGTTTTATTAATGCAGGGTTAGTGCTTATGTCGTCCAACAGTCATAGAAATAGGCATGCAGTCCACCAGTGAGTGGCCACTGCCGCCCATGGAGATTAGTAATTAAAACCAAATAAAAATAGTCTTACCTGGGGTTGGTCACAAGTGCATTGCTACCTCTGAGGACTAAGTTGGAACGCCTCAAATAAATATATTTCTTTACCACACCGTTTAGATCAGAACACAGCAATGCTTACCACTGCTGTTATAAGACAGAAATAGGTGTGGCGGTGGTGCCGCCGGAATCGAACCACAAGGGTTCTACCACCTTTTAAAAAATAGAATCGAATAACTAAAGGTGGTAGAACTCCATGTAGTTCAATTCCGGCGGCACCACCGCTACATCTATTTCTGCCTTATGACATCAATGTTAAGCGCTGCTGTGTTCTGGTCTGAAGGGCGTGGTAAGGGAGACATACTTATCCGAGGCGTTCCAACTGAGTCCTCATGGGTAGCAACGCATTTGTTGTCAACCACAGATAAGACCCTGATATTATAAAAAAAAAAACTTCGACCACCACAGGCTTATTTACTAAGTACTTGAATGTCGTAAAAAACAAGGCTTTATGATAATGACATATCCAAACCATAAAATGATAAAAGAAACGACGACCAAAATAATAAAACGCAGAAAGTTCGTATCAGATCCTCAAAAATTTGATTATAGTCCTTCAAACAGAAAAAGTCTTATACTAGAAAGTTTCCCAACTTTTGTTATATTCCACACAGTGCTCAAGTATAAGGAACTTGTCATATCCTCACTGTATAGCGATAAGCGAAACAAGAACGGGGAAATACTTCATAAATATGCATGCTATATATAGAACTTCCTCCTGAGGTATTTCCGCAGCGCTATGACATGTGATTCTTCAAAAAAGTTGCAAAAGAGCTCTCCTTTAAAGCCGGCGATTAATTGGCGGCTCTTTTGGTGTCGCAAATGTCCATAGACGGCGGCCTGTCTGGTTCGACTCCGGCGGCACCACCACCAAACCTATTTCTGCCCTATAATAGCAGTGTAGCGCTGCTGTGTTCTGGTTTGAAGGGTGGTTAGGGAGAATCAGTCAGTGGTCAGGTTCCAACTCAGTCCTCAGGGGTAGCAACGCATCTTTGGCTGACCTCAGGTACTGTGATCTTATCTAGGATTACATATGTCCATGGGCGGCAGTGGACACTTACCATCAGATGGTGCAAGCTTGCTTGCTACTTCAATCATATAAAAAAAAAAACTTCAAGCAAATAAGAAGCCCATCGCATGTCGCTTACCATTCCACAGTGGTACATCACGGTAATATGGGATATAGAATTAAAGTTTTCATATTAACGTCGGCAAGTTATAGTTAAAGGTAAATTTGAGTTCGGTGAAACTATTGAAACTTGCCCGCGATTCCAATTTCGTTGTTATATTATCAGCACTGCACGTTATGTTGAAAACAGTTGTATCAAGATTTCGGCACTGCCTATATTTTCTAACATTAGACATTAAGCATAATTTTCTTTAATAACAGCTGTTACCTATGTTGGACATTTACCTAACGTTCACTGGTAGAGATCTTTTATATTTTTTCGTATTTAATGTATTTATATACAAAAATATTTTTTCAATTCGAGTTAGTAGTTCCTGAGATTAGCGCGTTTAATCAGACATACACCCTCTTCAACTTTACAGTATTAAAAAATAAAGTTTGACACCGGTGGTACGGTGTGGCGGTGGTGCCACCGGAGTCCAACTACATAGAGTTCTACCACCATTAAAACCTTTAACATATTTCACTTTAAATGCTATAAATGTTTAATACAACGTTATAATAAACTTTCTATTAATTTAATAAACGCGCGTGAATTTTTTGCTACTAGCGGTCACCCATCCATCTACTGACCGTGCACGACATTGCTTAACTTTGTAGATCGGTTATGATCTACGCAATCCGCAGGGCTATGCACGCTTCATCTGCAGAGCTATGCGCGCTTTGATTAATACCTCTCAATTTAATTAACAAAAACAGAATAACAAAACGTTTTGAATTATGAAACAACCACCAAACGTGCTAAGTCGACGCAGTCGTCGAAGCAGGCGAGTCACGCTACTTAGGATTATACGACAAACGAACACAGCTGGCTTAATAATTCAGTAAGCATAGAGTAAGATTACAGTAGAGGTATCATTATTTTCTTACTAGACTTTTACGCCGCTTCGCCCGCTTACTGCGTAAGTAGTTCTATGTCCTATTCCAAGCCATGAACAATCTACATGCCAAATTATATTAAAATCCATTCAGTAGTATATGCAGGACGGAGTAACATTGGTACATGCATCTATACTTACAAACTTTTACCTTTATAATATTAGTAAGATTAGTAAGATATAATGTTAAGCGCTGCTTTATTCGGGGTTGAAGGAGTGCGTATCCGAGGCGTTCTAACTTAGTCCTTATATGTAGTAGCAAGTCACTGTAGTACAATTACTGGCCATCATGGGCGACAATGGCTACTTACCATCAGGGGAAGCGCATGCTCGTTTGCAACGAATACTAACTAAAATATGAGAAACAAAATGAGAATAGAATAAATTAAGATAAATCAATAAAGAGTTCTGTTTTATTGTTCTGTCCAAAAGAACCTTTACCAGTATCTGCTACAAATTACCAGTTAGCGGTAAATGTCACAAAACTGTCTCTACGTGTACCTACTCTGTGGCGAGTCCTCGCTAATGAGTGTCGTCAATGAGCGCAGACGACAGATGCTCATTGTTTATTGATCCTCGCACACGCCGTTTACTTATTGTGGAAGGGTTATTAAAAATGTATTTATCACTTCATTATAATACACGACGACCGAAATACTTATCATTAAAGCTTAAATAAATAAGGCGAGGTAGGAAATTGGATACATGACCGCCAGTCGCTCGCATCTGTGCTTGAGATGCCGTTAAGCCGTCGGCAACGGTTTTTAGGTTTCCGCATCCAAAGGGTTAAAACGGAACCCTATTACTACACTTTCGTTGTCTGTCCGTCTGTTCATCCGTCCCTCTATCCGTCTGTCCGTCCGTCTGTCTCTCCGTCTCTCCGCCACTCCGTCTGTCAGTCTGTCTGTCTGGTCGTCGCTCGGTCTAGCCGTCTCTTTGTCTGTCCGTCTGTCCGTCCATCTGTCACAGGGCTAAAGCCGTAAAAACTTGACAAAACAAATCTCTACGTGTACCTACTCTATGTTGAGTCCTCGCTAATGAGTGTCGTCAATGAGCGCAGACGACAGATGCTCATTGTTTATTGATCCTCGCACACGCTGTTTACTTATTGTGGAAGGGTTATTAAAAATGTATTTATCACTTCATTATAACACACGACAACGAAGAGGCGCCGTTACGCCGTCGGCAACGGTTTTTAGGTTTCCGCACCTAAAGGGTGAAAACGGAACCCTATTACTAAGCTTTCGCTGTCTGTTCGTCTGTCCGTCCGTCCGTCTCTCCGTCTCTCTATCACTCCGTCTGTCAGTCTGTCTGTCTGGTCATATCTCCGTCTAGCCGTCTCTTTGTCTGTCCGTCTGTCCGTCCATCTGTCACAGGGCTAAAGCCGTAAAAACGTCACTTAACAAATCTCTACGTGTACCTACTCTGTGGCGAGCCCTCGCTAATGAGTGCCGTCAATGAGCGCAGACGACAGATGCTCATTGTTTATTGATCCTCGCACACAATGTTTGCTTATTGTTAAAGAGTTATTAAAATGTATTTATTACTTCAGCTTATTATGTGAAGGTCATTAAACATATATGTATCTAAAGACCATAAATATTTTTTGTAGTAGGTTTTTTTTGTGGCTCAACTCTGACGGCGCAACTGAATGCCACATCTTCTGCTGTCTAACAGCAGTATTAAGCGCTGTGCTGAAGGGTGTGGTAAGGGACAAAGGGACACATAACTACCTACTTATCCGATGCGTTTCGAGTTAGTAAGTAAAGAACTTAAAAGCAGCTTAAATACATAATATATGACCCACTAGCTGATCCCCGCTGATCACCTCGGCCAAACAGACAGACATTTTTTTTAATTGCATTTTTGTCACATAGCCATCGTGTATACTTTCATATGCTTTGAGTAAAAAGTTGTTATCTTGAAGTCACAAACAGACACTTCAATTTAATTTATTTGTTTAGATTTAAATCAGGCCAATAAGCTTTCGCAAAGGCTAATTCAAAAGAAAAAAAGTATATTATTAAAAGAAAGAAAAAGTATATAATTAAAAAAACTAAATTGAAATACTAACATGACATTAACTACCTATTTAGACCAACAATTTTTACAAGTAGCCAAGCAATTGAATGTTAAATGAATAAATCAAATGACGTGAACAAAATGGCGGTTGTTTTTAAACAAAAAGAACGAAGTTGGACGAGAAACTTGCAATCTGTTCGCATAACCTATTTACGACGACGATATTACGAAAGTTCGTTTTTCACCGATAACTTTCTAAAGATTGAGCTGAATAATACATGATAAAAGAAAACAAAAATATCGCACCGGATTTTAGGAGGGTGGATCTCCTATTAGGGTGTTTATATTGAATATATTAACCCATTTTTTCAGAAAATTGAAAGCATACGAGCAGTTAAACTAATGGGAATTGGTTTATTACAGCAATTCCATTTATGACAGAAATTCTATCTGAAGTCAATCACAGATGCGGTATCTCAAATGATAATAATAAATAAAATAAATAACGCTTCACACTCATAGCCCCACACTAGGATTCCCTATGTCGTGGGTCCCATGGACAACACACAAGACAAGGACACACCCAGACCAAGAACGGAAATTTAAACTCATCATTCAAATTTCCGCCTCGTTGGGAATCGAGCCCAGGACTCTCGGATTAGCAGTCCGGCGTGTTAACCGTCGAATGATAGTCACCATGTAATGAAATTGAGCCTACAAGCAAATGCTTGTAGGCTAAATTTACGCAAATGCGTTGCGTGCGAATGCGTGCAAAGCCCCATTCGTACGAAGAGCGTAAAACCGAGCTTGCGTTTCTTTGGAAGGCAGCGTGCGCACGAGTTTTGCGCACCGTTAGGGCTCTTATAAGAGGTCTTAGAGAGGGACTGCAAGTCGATATTGATAGAGAGCATTAACGTTTTATTTTATTCACTCACTGGAGAACACTAATCCACTAAAATGCTATTTTTCTATGCGCTTACGCATACAATACGCTGACTTCGAGGAAACTTAATCAAACTGGAAATATATACTAGATGCTACTATGTAACACAATTTCCTAAGTTTAAATAAAAATAAAAGTATTTTTAAATAACTATTATATTAATTTTATTTCTTAAACATCATCACTCTATTAGTTTTCATAAAAGACCTCTCTCCTAGAACGATAATAAAAAACCTTGCATAATAAAAATTCTTCGGAAATATTCTATTTACGAACCCATCTCACAAAACTTCATTTTGCCGATAAACTTAACGGCCAACTTATATTAGTTTGGTAGTTGAACGTTTAAGGTAATGTTCCGAGGAGTTTTCTTAAACTGTTATGGGCCCTTTGTGAAGGCCCACTTTTGTAAAAACTACTTTGGTAAGTCAGGGTTTGGGTGTAAAGTAACAAAATGGCAAATTGTTTTTCACTTCAAATACAAAATAATTGAAAGGTAAGTGAAATGAAAGGAAAAGAATCTATAAAATAATTAAAATTTAAGTCTTTTTGTGATTTCAAAATAACATCTTTTGACTCTATGTATATGAAAGTATATACGATACCTGTAACGAAAATGCAATCAATTTTTTTGTCTGTCTGTTTGGCTGAGGTAAGCCTCTAAACGGCTCGACCGATTTTGACAGGACTCACTGAAAGATAGTTGAAGGTCTAAGACGTAACATAAGCTACTTTAATTTTTGAAAATATCTATTAGCGCTCGCTCCATGCGCATGCGCGCGGCGTCACGGGAGAGCAGATTTTCAGTTACGTTTAAAATATGTATTCCTTTTTACTTTTAATAACGCGGGTCAAGGCGCGGTAATTAGCTATACTAGCTAATAGAAAAGGTATCTGAAGTTAATCAGAGATATGTTGCCACTTCCCAAGATTTAGATGGTCAACTTATAGATGTGAAAGTAAGGTAGCAACACCTACCTAGGTAACGTAGGTACCTAGGTATCTAGGTAACGCCTACCTAACGCATGGTAGCAACCGCATACAAATCAAAACATGGAGATACATTTTTACATTTTTTGTTATTTAATTACCTACTGTCTTTTAGATACCTAGATTAGTAGGTCTGTACGTTGTCGTAAAACAATACCTTGATCAACGAGGTTAACTAGCATATTGTATAAAGCGTTATAAACACAACTTTGTATAGAAGTTTTGTTGTCGTTTGCGAATGTTTACTTTTCAATGTTTGAGCAACAGGGTCACCTTGCTTTATTGATGCGGTCACAGTTTTTGGGGTCAAATTACCAATATTGGTTATTGGTTGAAAGCCCTTTGTTTTAGTTTGCTTGAATAACACCGATTATGGTTTAAATTGTAAGTAATTGCTAAGTAACATGTGAGCAGTGATAGCCTAATGGTTGAAACTTGGCCTCTCAATCGAGGGGTCCGAGGTTCAAATCCAGGCACGCACCTCTGATTGTGCGTAATAGAAATTAATTATCACTTGCTTTACGGTGAAGGAAAACATCGTGAGGAAACCTGCACATCAGAGAGTTCATAAAAAAAAAGTTCTCAAAGATGTGTGAAGTCTACCAATTCGCACTTGGCCAGCGCGGTGGACTACGGCCTAAATTCCTCTCACTATGAGAGGAGACCCGTGTCCAGCAGTGGGACAATAATGGGTTGATGATGCTAACTAACATGCACGACATTTGTAAAATAGAGATAGAACTAGAGTTCTAACAGCGCTGATGTTATCTGGTTTGAAGCGTGTGCTTAAAGACATATTTTATCGAGGTGTTCCAACTTTGTTCTCATAGGTATCAATGGATATATAATCGACCTTAGATAGATTCTTATCTTATCTAGGCTTGAAATCTTGTCCATGGTCGGCAGTAGCCACTGACCATCAGGAGGGTTGCATGTTCATTTACTATTCTGTACTTACCTTCTAAAAAATCGCCACTACCACTACTTATTCTGTGCAGATTCGATCAGTACCTATCAAAATATCGTGTAGAAAATTTGATTAATCTGGCTAAAGTACTTGTACAATATTTTTTGAAGTTTTGACGTTTCCCTAAAAAGCTATTAAAAATCTATGTCTGCTGTGCCAAATTCGCGAATCCTATCCTAATTATTATAAATGCGTAGTTAATTATAACTACGAATGTCCGTTTATTTGTTTGTGTGTTTGTAATGCCTTCACGCTTTTACTACTTAACTGATCGCTATGAAATTTTGCACACACATTGCTAGGGTTCTTGAAAAGGATATAGAGTACCTTTCATCGCGAAAAAAGATGCTCTCCTGAGGGATATAAAAACAACTTTTATACCTCTTTATATGACTGAATAGCGTTTGCAGTATACTCGAAGCCTATAATGTTAATTATTGTAAATGCAAATATATGTACATACATATACACATTAGCGCCAGCGAAGCCGCGGGCAAAAAATAATAATAATATACTTCCAAAAGGTTTACGTTCAAGATCCTTCAAGGTTTTAAGGCAATAACAAAACTGTCGGATTACGCGCAATGTAATGTCATTGTAGCGAACATAATTTCCCGCGGGATGTTACGAAAAAATACCACTCTTTAACAATCGATTTTGACCGAAATTGAAAATGGCGATTGTTATCTTTTCTGATATCTTGGTAACGAAGTTATTGTGATACAATTTTGAAGTTACGTGAGACAACAGCGAACTTGTTACTACAATAAAATTATCTTGGAAGGAAGGCAAAGGTATGTATCTATGAAGGAAGGTAAATCCTGAAATTTAATTACGTGGGAAAGGTTTTTTTAAGTTACCATATTATATCTGTTCTAGTGTATTCCTACAGAATAAGGGATTTCTCTGTAGTCAATGATAGATCCGATGTTTGACGACCCGCGTGATGGAACGGTTACCATACCGGTCTGACGCGCAATGGATCCCGGGTTCGAATCCCGGCCAGACACACATCTAAATGATGAATTTATTAAGGGAGATATACTTATTCGAGGCGTTCCAACTTAGTCCTCAAAGGTAGCAAGGCATCTGAAACAGACTCAAGGTAGGACTGTGATCTTATCTGGGGTTGATTACAGATTCCCATGGGTGGCAGTGGCTACATCCCATCAGATGGTCTGCGTGCCTGTTTAACACACCCACCATACTTGTTGTAACTAGCAAAATATATAGCATATTTATTTCTTTACGTTTTTCCACGTGAATAATAAATTTGTGCTTTTTAAGTAATGGCTAGTGAATCTGACGGTTCACAGTCGTAACTTGTACTGTAATGTCATTGCGAACATAATTTCCCGCGGGAATGTGCAGGGAATGTACCACTGTTTAGCAATCGATGTTGGAGAAAATTGGGAATTTTGACGTTTGATTTCTTTGATTTTTACTACGAAGTACTTAGTATACCTATATTTATCTTTGTTGAGTTATGGATCTCGTAGCAGTACCGTAGTGATAATATCTACGAGAGGTGGTAGATCTTAACAATCGTAGCTTAAGTATCCGTAGCTCGTAGACTTTGTCGTAGAACCTTCGTAGCATAACCTCTGATTTTTTTATAATATATTATCTTATCTTTATCTATCTTCTACAAATTAAAGAACTTATGTGTGTAACTCTATGGATATAACATAACATATTGATAAGCACTGCAGACTTCGTAAATGTTTCCAATCTGAACATTGAAAAATCAATTTAGAACTTCAAAATTTACGCTTCTAAATACGTAGTGATGTTTTTGCTTTATTAGTACATACGAGTACGAGTATAACTAATATGTGTAATAATAATTGTACTAGATTATTACGACTAGCCCGTTAGCAATTGCATTTCAGTGGGGAGGTAGGACTAATAACGGATCTGTGGTCGGTATCTGGTAGAACCTTTTCTATATGGAATAGGTTGTAGAAATCCATGACTAGCATCTATTACCAACAAGCAAACTACAAGCTCGTTTACTACATCAATCTAATAAAAAGCCAGCCACCGAACTAGTTTGATATACAATCCATCCAGGATATTAAAAGTGAAGGCTTACAAGCCGGTGTAAAAATCTAAAGCGTTTTTCTGGAATAAAATGTTTCACACCCCTGTTTCTTGATGATACGTTACATGGATGGTGTTATGCACTAATGGATAATGTATCTTATCTAGAAACATATGATTAATTTAAAATATTTATTTCAAGTTCCTTCAATAAGCGTGACACTCAGATTAAGGAAGAAGATAGACACCGCCTAGTGGAAATTTTAATTCGAGTATAACTTATGCTTTTATGAATCAGCATGATAACATCTACCTCAAAAATATTATAAATCTAATCTCATTTCAGCATTTCATGGAAATACCTCCAAACACAACAAACGACAAACAACCAACAACAAAACAAAAAAAAACAAACAAACAAACAAACGAACAAGAACAATAACAACAAAACAAACAAATTGTTTTTCCTGTATACTATTAAAACCATAAATTACATTTATAGGTTACGTCACAATATTCTCAAACATTTCAACCGCCATAAATCATTTTGATGTAATCCTGTAAAAAACTTTTCTAATTCAATTCGCATAACCGTAGCTCTTTCAGTGTGGGGATTAAAGAAATTAATTCTGATAATAAATCCTGGCTCCCTATCGATTGATACACTTCGAAATGTAAGAGTGTTACGAATTAAACCACAAGCTGTAGCGACTATTATCGGTGGAAATATATGTTTTATGAAAGTACAAAATTTATGTGCATTATATTAACAGTATTACTTAACTTAAAAAACTTAAAACGCTTTCTATACTCATATTCTCACAGTAGAATCTTCTCCTGTGTCATAGGTGAAACAGACACAGAAACACGAATACACAAACACCCAGACCCAGAACAGAAATCTAAATTCATCATTTAGATGACTGTCTGGCCGGGAATCGAACCCGGGACCATTGCGTCAGACCGATATGGTAACCGTTCCACCACGGGTCGTCGTTACTAAATGTTAGTAAGATGGAAGTAAAGGATAGAACGCCGCACGGCTTATGTAGCTCTAACTGATCTACAGTTTAGTGCATGTTCCGTGCACATTTCAGAACTCCAGAAGGCACATTGACTTTGTAAGGAAGAAAATACTTATCTGAGGCGTTCCAACGTTTTCAAAGTTAGCTACGCATCTGTGGAAAACTTCAGATAAGGCACTCGGCACTAAATTGTCAAGTTTATATATGCATGCTGTTACAAATAAACAAATAAATAAATACATTCATTCATTCGTCTTATCTGGATTTCATTACATATGTCCATAGACAACAGATGGTATGGACTGTATGGTCATTTGTAACTTTTATAGTAAAAAAAATTCTTCAATGCTAATTAATGGAGGTCTAAATCACAAATATCAATCACCGTGCCTCCCACGCTGAGTGACTGAAATTTCAACTGCTTAACAATAAAGCCTCTTAAAATCCAACTACAATTGTGCCCTCTAAAACATTTTACTTATGTATAATTATCGCTTATTCCTATACCTTGTACCAAGCCCTGAGGAATTAATTCACGTACTCGCGCACGCCCTGTAAGAAGATTGCTCTACGTTCTCAAAGTGCCTTATTTTAAGCTGTTACGACATCCAACCAATTATTTTAAGCTTAAAATCTATATCTCGTTAGTGAAAAATATATTAGTATTGGATGTTTGTTAGTGAGTTTCTTGTGCCGCTTCTTCTCCATAAATAAACACCGAAAGTGGCGGTAGTGAAAAAAAAATATTGATGATCAAAAATAATTCTTGTAAAGAATCTACTTATATATTAGTATTAGATGTGTGTAATGGAGTTTCTTGTGTCGCTTCTTCTCCATAAATAACCACCGAAAGTGGCGGTAGTGAAAAAATAATAATATTGATGTTCAAAAAGAATTCTTGCAAAGAATCTACTTTACATAAATTATTTTTGATTTTTTATGTGATGGAAGTAACAAATGAACATGCAGTCCACCTGATGGTAAGTGGCCACTGCCGCCCATGGACATCTGTAATCAACCCCAGATAAGATCACAGCCCTACCCGACGTCGGCCACAGATCCGTTGCTACCCCTGTGGACTAATATGGAACGCCTCGGATAATTATGTCTCCTGTTACATCACGATGTCAGCGTTCACTGGATAGATGGCGTTGTTAGCATTTAAAATGGATTTTGGAGCAGATGGCGC
>DWPV01006299.1:0-11640 GCA_018251915.1 Urbanus proteus proteus
TTTTCCAAAATTAAAGTAGCCTATGTTACGCCTTAGACCTTCAGCTATCTTCCAGTGAAAGTCTCGTCAAAATCGGTTCAGCCGTTTAGAAGATTAGCTTAGCCAAACAGACAGACAGACAATTTTTTTTTTAATTGCATTTTCGTTACAGGTATCGTGTATACTTTCATATGCATTGAGTAAAAAAATGTTATTTTGAAATCACAAACGGACACTTCAATTTTACTTATTGGTTTCGCTAAAGATACAAATTGTTTATGACGTTACATGTAAAAAATAAACCAGGTCGATGTTTTAATATAGTTTGAAGCTGAAAATTGTTCATACACGAATAACATGGAAGAATTTTCGTGGTACTAATTAGGTATAATATGAATAAGATAAGTAAAAATTTACTCGTTATCGTAAGTTTATGCTTACAATAAAACAGGTTTTGTATTAGTAAAAACGTCACGTTCCTACGTTTTAATTATGATTTGTCTTTTTGTATGATATCGGGAATTTTAAATGTTTTTAATCTTACTTTTACCTATTAAAATGTTACTGTATGGATAGTACCTTTGGATGTATATAGTAACTTTAAAGCGTTACGAGATTATAAGTCTTTATTTGATATCATTTCACATTACATTTCTTATAAATCCATATTAAAATGGTAAAAGAACTTAAGAAAGGTTATTCACCATAAACCTATTTCCACACTCTGTGCCACATGGGCATTTTCTTAGAAAAACGGTTGAAACCTCAGTTCACTTCGTTTGCTAAGTAGATAATTTCCAACGCCTTTAATATAATAGGAAAATGGTTTTCCCCATATGTTCCTTTACTATTCCAGTATATAATAAATCACTTGCTTTATACATATAACTCAAATGTAAAAAATCAGAATTGCGTGCCCTAGAACTGAAACTCGGGACCAAAAGGCAATGACATCACTTTATCTGATTATTTTTGAGCTTTCGAACACGTGGCTTTACTCGATTTCACGCAATTTATTATGTTTATGCAGGTGCCCTACATATTTCGGTATAAACTTTTACGTACGACAATAAATAAAATGTAGGTAATTGTTTTGCTATAACGTACGGGATTGTCCAACATTCTTTTATACTGATAAACATATTTACTTACTTTTACTCGTATTTACATGCGTATTTGTGCAGATTTTTTGGCTCATGAAACATTTTAATAGAGTAGATTATGTAATAAAATCTTAAGAGTTATAATTATTATTAATTCTGGTAATATGGGCGATACTATAATTGAGGTTAAATAAAATCATCGGGTGTATATTAATGACAAAATGATACAATCTAGATTAGGAAGGCCTGCTTAACTGAATGGTACATTTACGAGTAGTCAAATCCATATTAAGCTATATAACGTTATTTATTTATTTTCATCATGTACAGCACAGTCTATTTATGTCAGATAAAAGGCAAAGACAAATTGTAAAATAGAAAAATGTTTGTTTTACCAATTTATTATATTTAAGACGTTACTTTAAAAATAAATGCGTTGCGTTGCGTATGTACGGCGCGTATTGTGTGATTATGATGTTTACAACTAAGACAAGTTTTAAAACGGATTAAAATAAATATAAATATAGTCATATCTCTTTATGTTTTTAGTTTAGTGTTTCGAGTCTCTCTCAGTCATGTGTAACTATGTTACATTTCTTTCTTGGTTTCTCTAACACTCTTACACAGTAACAATATTATTTTTATATGTTATATCGTTACAAACGTTATGATTTCAAACCCCTATATAAATTACTTTGTTATATTTTGTAAAGATAATTATTATAACACCTGTGACGTGATTTATGGTTCGACCCTTACAACGTCAAATTATTTTGTATTGTATACTATTTAACCTAAAAATTCCGCGACACTATTAAATACATATCGAGAATATACAACTACGAAGTAGACATACGATGACGACGGTGGCTGCCTTTGTGATTTATTTTATTACACAGACGTTGATTAAGTTATTAAAAAACATATGAAATACCTACCACGTTATCTTATCTGTGACCCACTCTGAAGTGATAAGCTGTATATTATTATCAACTTGTTTTTGCCAACAGCTATATGTTTTGTACATATATGAAATATTATCACGTTTTATATATCGAACGTTTGATAAAGATATACTGTGACCTGATATGAATATGAGTGATATGAGTTACCTGATATTTAGGTCCATAAAAATGAAAACAGAATAATATTGTCCAATTTACTCATGAAACACATAAAATCAAGTATCTATCTAATTTAATAATAAAAAAGAAATAATATAATAAATAGATTTTTAAAAATAAACATTAATCGCTAATTAAATTTTGGAATGTATCGGATACGCAATATTAGTACCTATCATTTATTATGTGCTTGAGATTAAAAAAAAGTGTGGAGTGTTTTTTATATGAGATCTCGTAATGACAAGCTACTTGATTGTATAGAAACACTTCGTTTTTTTCGAGTTTTTAGACAATATACAAGCCATATACCAGAAGGTAGTTAATGTTGTTAGGTTTTCATAAAAAGAATTGTGCTGTAATGGTGAACTTAACTAAATATTTCAGTTTTTATTGTACTAAAATACATAATTACCTTTTACCACAAATTATCATTAAATTTCAGCGAATATCCTATAAAATCATAGTGAAATCTATGAAATTCATTATGTTGTAAGGTCACTATGACACACGTTTTGTTTAAAAGTTACAGGTAAAATAGTTATTAATGACAAAAACATCTAAGTAAGATTAGTAGGAATAAAAGTTTTATTATGTTCAGGATTAACTGATTATGTTTTTGTAAACATATAATTTAAATGGCAAATGCGACATCGATATAGCGACATATCGTCGAACTATAATATAAAAAGTAAAAAAAATAGGTAGAACTAATATACTACGAAGTTACTACTGTAACTGGAATATAAAATGATATTAGATTTTATAAAAATATAATTATACTTTACAAGAATTTGGTAAACTTATTTTATAGTAATTCAGTTTAGGAGTAAAAAAATACATACCATTACCATCATTATCATTAGATCTTTTTAAAGATCGTACGTTACTGCACTACAGGATTTAAAACATGTCAGTCTTTGGTACACACAGGGCAAGTACCTATCTATTTATTTGTCATTTAATCAAAGTTCACTGATGTCGCCAGCGTCAAGGCAAACATGTAAAGTTGTACACGTTTATTTCAATCGTCATGTTAAATTAGCTGGCACTAGATGTTCTATTTAAGATTATTATTCATAAGTCGTAAAATAAAATGTAAGTGGCATTTTCTATTGTTACTCTTGTACTGTAAAACACTAATTATGAAATAATTTATGTACCTATGTCATAAATTTAGATAAAAAAAATTGAATGACGCTTTCTACACTCATTACCCCACAGTAGGATTTTCTTCTATGTCGTGAGTGCCATGGACACACAAAGACGAATACACAAATACCAAGACCCAGAATAGAAAACTAAATTCATCATTCAAATATCGGTTTGGCCTGGAATCGAACCCGGGAACCACTGCTTGTCAGACCGGTATGGTAACCGTTCCGTCACGCAGGTCGTCTTGTTGTTCTTATTTTATTTTAAAATCAGGGCAGGTTAAGTTCAGAGCACTTTTGGCGTGTTATTTCGTAAACTCTATGATTTTATGGTAGGAAAATCTTTTTCGTTGAGGAATTTCTTAAGTACACTACAGCTGTTAACAATACCTATGAACCAGCCTATCATTGAACTCAATTACAGCTGAAATCTGCGTATGAGACTCAGTTTATTACTAGAAATATGAATTAAGCATCAAAAGTTTATCAATTCTTATTAGTTACTGGTTATTAGTAGCTGATACCGCGGTTTTACCCGCGTTAAAAAGTTAAAAGGCATACATATTGAAACATAAGTGCTAGGTATCAGGTTCTCCCGCTCCTAAAATAGCCTAAGTTACACTTTAGACCTTCCAGTGAAAGTCCTGTCTAAATTAGTCTCGTCGTTTAGAAGTTTACTCAGCCTAAAAGACAGACACACATACATTTTTTAAATTGCATTCTCGTCACACGTCACACTCGACACATCAATTTTATTTATTTGCATTGTTGAGGGTTTAAAATAAAACATTAAATTTAAGAGCAGCTGTATAGTAGATTTTTTTGGATAAAAATTGCTAAAATGAACCTTTTCTACTTAACATATCAATATTTTAAAGGTGAAGGTGTTAAGATGGGTGGAAGAATGGTTGTTTGTTTCTCTTCAACGCTGAAATTGAATTAAATTTCGCATTCGGATACATAGAATACACTTTACCTTGATAAACTTAAACCAAGCTTTACGGAGCTGTGTGAAAGAGCTAGTAGCTACCTATTAAAATAAACTGTATTAACTTGTAGTCTGATTCATAATTAGGTGACTAAAATGTAAATAAAGCAATAAAATTGTTAAGTGATAATCGGTATTCTTAAAAACCTTTTATAACTATTAGAAATATTTCTTATTTTTCAAAAATATACCATATATTGCTTTTGAGAGAGTATGCTGAACGATTTTCATACAAAGAACAAGATAACAATATTTGCATACAAATACAATAAAATTATTAACAAAAAATTAGCCAACACTATTTGAAACATGCGAATATCATGACCACCTGAAGGGTAGAAAAATAACATTTATATCTAGAACTTACCTACTTTTAATTATATATTTTTTTGTTGACGAGGGGAAAACCGTCAAAACGTAGGTACCCGACGCCTCTAGAGCGACACGGGGTTATGTCAGATTTTCACCGCACAAAAACTTCCCGGTAGCCGTCCGTAGCGCTCAGCGCAGCGTCCAAAGGACTCAAGAGGTTCTTTCACAGAACACAACCGGAGTCCTCCGAGCCCAGGGCCTCATTGGGCTCAATCCCGAATGAGCGAAGCCGCGGATAAAAACCAGTTTTTTAATAAGTGGTGGAAATAAAAGATAACAAGAACTAAAACTTTGCCGGCTAAGGTCGGAAACTTGACTTTTTAATTTTAAAATCGGCCCTATTCGGCCATTTTTCTTAAGTAGGTACGGAATTTCCGGATATGGTCATTCACGCCACTTGATAAAGTTAACCCGTATATTGGACGAGATGTGCATTGTACATACCTAGAAAAATATATATTTCATGAAATTTATCATAGAATGTTTTTTTTATTCCTCGTTATAGTATAAAACGTGTAAAGATTGGTTACAAAATTAGTCACGGTTGATTGTTGTTTATTTTTTTTACACTAGACTATTCCAAGAAGGTCAATTTCACGCTTTATTTTAAAAATGCCATTTTACGTCAATTTATATAACGTTGCTTACAAAGACGTGTTTCATATAATAACAACTATTACAATTTATCCTTTTAATTATCGTTTTTAATTACTCAAAACTCGGAAGCACAGAAAAACAGTGATAAGCTTTTCTTAAAGTCTTTCTGGTTTAATTGGTTTGAATGCTAACTAGAGCTGGACATGAGCCCTTTGCCTCTTACTGATTGTGTCTAATAACTACAAGATTTTTTAAGGGATAATTCTGGCTTAAATTCGAGACAAACACGTACAAAGACCAATTAATTAATCTGTAGACGAAAATTCCAAATTGTTACTCAGAATCGATGTGTAATATTAAGGAAGTTTATCACTGGAGGTCGCTTTCAAATCAGTCGTTAAGGCTTAAAAATCAAAACAATTTAATGTAACAAAACTATAGTATGTACATGACTATAAAATACATAATTATGTACAAATTTTACAATTGTGTTGTGCGACATAGTTATAAAATAAATTTTAAGGCAATGATTTCTCTAAACTGATTAAAATTAACTTTATTAAAATGGGGTCAAAACTTTAACTTCACGACTAAATAAAAAGTTATTTTTTTACGATTAAAAAAATTATGTTATGGTCCTATAAGCATGTCAATTCAAGAGTCTGATACAACAGGCAATCCTAAAAAAGCTTACAATTTGTGGCGGTTATAAGTTAAAAAGTAACAGAAGGTGTGCATTTTGAGCAAGTTACAAAAATGATAATATCTCGAAAACCATTAGAGTTTGGACTAAATCAAAAGTGGATATTCTGGAAGGCCTTGGTAAACTTGGTAAACCTACACGTGGTTTCAAGGTTGTCCACGATTTAAGGGACACCCTGTATATTGACAACTAGGGGACTAACAAACCTCGGGGATCAGCCGAGGTTTTATCCGCGTTGCGCGCACGCTAATGTTTTTTTCAAAACTAAAGTAGCCTATTTACGCCTTAGACTTTCAGCTATTTCCAGTGCCATACCTATGCCACTGAAACATTGAACTTTGACACTGGCCCACCCATACTTACTACGCGAACCGCGCGCCAAAGCCGCGATGGGCGCGAACGGTAAATGTAGAGCAGTTTCGCATATTTTTTTCGGCGTTTATTCGGCGCTTTTAACGTTCGCGTTTGGTTCGCGCACTAAGAGTAAGTGGGGCTTGACAAACCTTTGGAAAAAAACCAAATTGATCAATATCGAAATAATGGAAACTTTTAACTACCCATATTTTTTATTTAATTAATTCCTTTTGCTGCATGTTACGATAAAAATAAATAAGACGTATCGATAATTCAAGAAAAATATTAGTGATTGTTTAATTCTAATAATTTTCATCGATCATGATTATTTTCTTTCATTTTCCGAAAGATTAAAATAGTATAATTTCAAATTATTGTTTTCTTTTGCCGAGTCCCATTATTTTTTGAGATTTTACAGATTCTCTAGAAGTATATAAAATATTCTTTCTAGAATGTATTAATCAAAACGATTAAAAATTCTAAGAATTTGAAATCGTTTTCCCATAGCTCGGTTTTTTATTATTATTGATTGATTTTTTACATCCTTAAGCTAAGCGCACATTGTGGCAGGCCGCATCGTAACGAATCGCGTTACAAAAATCCGCCTATATCACTTTAGCACATTTTGTATGAACCATCGCTCACTATTGACAGGCCGCATCGCAACGTGAAACAAAACGGCGAACCGCTCGCCGGGCGTATTTTTGCAGCCGCAGTAATGCGTTGCGATGCGGCCTGCCACAGTGTGCGCAGTTGGCAGTAGCATTTTCTTGTTGTTATATTATAAATAATATAGGTATAAGCCTGTTGCGGCTATAGTGTGCGCTTAGTTTTAGATGAAATCGCTAAAACGAGCCTATGAAATTGTAGCGAGTATAATGGCAAAATATCACGTGCGCTTTCGCGTTTCGGAGCCTTCAGAGGACATGAAATTTAAGCACTTGTGTGAGATTGAGGACATATCAAATTTGTTCATATTTTTTAAAATTTTGATCAAACCTCAAATCGTGAATTATGTAGAGACTAGAGAGTAATAAATTATTTATCATTTCTGTAAAACATTTCTATAAGGATGTGGACATACATAAATTTTATTTAATTTGAACCTTGAAACCTTAGTCTTTAATAATTAAATAACCTTCATTTAGCACCAAGATGGAGGGATGTTAAATCGATAAAGGTGTTTTTAAATATCTTAAATACAGTTAAATTCACATATATCACTACTACACACTACACAGTACATTAACATTAATTAGCATCCAGAGTTGCCCTAAACCTAACCTGAGCTTAACCTATACCTTGGAATTATGCAATTGGAATAAGTCATATGTATTTAAATTAAAAGGAAATTTAAATTATTTAACAAAGGAAAATTATTGATTTTTCGAACGAATATATTCAGTATGAAACGTTTCGTTCGACCTTAGAAGCCTAATCAAGAATAAAATTATGTAAATACCAGTGTGATCTGTATACTCATTAATACAAAGTTAAGCTCCTACAATACACATTGTATCTTCATTACGAATACCTTCGATGTATACATTATGAAACAAATACATGAATCATGTAACTAAATGAAATAACACAAGTACAATTTTTAGCTTTTATTAAATTACGATATTATTTAATGTAACTTAACTGAATAACGACGTTTATTTGGTTATTTAGACCTTTATTTAGACCTATATCTATAATTTTGTTAAAACAAAATAGATGTTTGGCGCGGCATCTACTCGCAGTTTCTAATAAAAAACCAAACATTTGGTTCCTATTTTACAACATTAGGGATACAATAACAAAAAATCCTTTTGTATTCTATGTCTACGTTAATATACGTTTTACAATAGAGCCATCGGGTCAACAACTAAAACCCATCGGAGGCCCACCCGGTGTCCTCAGCGTTGCGAAGAAGACCCCGGAATTTCCCAACGAACGCAACCGGAGTCGTCGCACCGAGGTGAGCCATGTGCCTACCGCACCGTCTGGTGTTTATGGTCGCATACCGTCGTATGCGTCCACATATACCGCCGTCCTTCCAGGGATCGCTAGCCGGGTGGTTCGAGCTCCCACTCCTACCGCCCTGAAAGCCACTTTTGTCGCCTTACAACATAAAAGGGATGCCTCAGCCTTATTTTGCTCCTGAAGTACTGCTTCACATACATAATCCTATTGACAACGCCGAGCAACGATAATCCGCAACATTCTAAAAAAAAGGTACCAGATAAGACTACGAAAATATGACAAAATCAATACGTACACCATGTAAGCGGATAAAGTTTTTGGGTTAAACAAAAAGATAGTTAACAGACGTTTTAATGAACAATTATTTTAATATTTTAGTTGTGTCTACCGTCACGCAACCGCGCAATCAGTTCATCATGCAATATTTACACAGCTAATTAAACAACTAATTTATAAAAGTAAATAAAAGATTCCATAATAAAATTGTGGGGCTGTGGTGTGTATGACGCAAATACATCTTTGGCACAACTAAATACCCATCCATTTATTTTGTAAAGTGAATCAGTATGACGATGAATATTTACAAAGATACGAGTAGATCAAGGAAGAATTCTAAATGAGGCAATTCAAAGAATTATATGTGAGCAGAAGAGAGATATTTTAAATCCATGCGAACTAAGGGCATACGATAAAAGTGGCACGCAGATGCACAGAGGCGGTATCCGCCGCGGGCGCCTACCTAACGCAGTGGCCCTAGTACAGTTTTGGTCTCAATAGTGTACATTTTTTTCAGGTCGACAATCTGCATGTATCTTTTGTTAATGTAATATTTGTGTGTAACAAAATTAACTAATCTGCCGCGAGCTGCTTGCGCGTATGCGTAAGTAGAAAAAGCTATCGCAGACGATTGGCCCAGTTGTCGCTGCTTGTGTTATCTTTCAATACAGATATGCCAGCGTACCCTCACATTAATTTTAAGTAACGCTATTAGTTCTAAATATCCGTATACAAATACAAAAAACGGTGAATTTTCAAATGTTTTGGATGACCAAATCCCAAGGTATTAGTTAAGAGCCTATAATATTGCACCATCGGATATTCTGACTTATAAGGGTGAAATAAAATGTAACGGCGCTATTCTCAGTCAGCCAAATCGGAAGCTTTCCACTGAGCCTGGAGCCCTTAATCAATATGACGTCATGCCAATTGATGTGCGATGGAGAACAAGAGAGAAAGATTGAGACGGTAACCTGAGGCAACAAGAATAATTGAGAAGGAAGGTTACCAAGGCGATGGAATAACAAGATGGACAATTGTTGTTGTAACATGCAAAATATAAATTGTATTGATCTGAAAACTGAGTCGTTTCAAAAATGTAATAATGTTTTTGTCATGAATAGTTAGTTAGCAACTGATATTGGCATTGAATGGAAGCACCTAGAAGTTTTATATAGCTTTAAGTATCTATCTACTAGTGCATTCTTTTTAGGCTTCCGTACCCAAAGTTTCTCTTATTAAGCATTCACTGTCTGTTCGTCAGTCTGTAATAGTGCTCTATCTCTTAAATCGTAATAGACCTTGATTTTTTTACAGAATGTATATGTATTTTACATGGCAGTTATAAAAACAAATAATGAAAACAAAGAAAATAATTATAATAATAAAAGGAAGTTCCCATACAAAAAGCGGTATTTTTCGACATCTTGATGTTTTCTCTTAAAACTGTAATAGGTAGGTAGACACATGTATTTTTTAACAAAATTTATATTTCTATGGCAAATAAGGTAATAATAAAGGAGGTCCCGTACAAGAAACCGGTATTATTCAGTGTTAAGAGGTAATGATTGCCATTGAACCATACTAGCAATTCAGTTAAAATTTTTACACATACTTTTAACAGAGAAACATGTTCGAAATCTACTCTCATTTGGCGGCTATTTAAGAAAATGTGATTGTCGCATTCTGTTTTTGTATTCTTCGTCTTCGTACGCTTCAAATAGTCTGGTCGGTTTTAAGCTCCTCCCTCTTCTTTCGTTTGATTTATGCTGTTATTTGGACATCTGGAATTTATACAAATGAATAAAATTGACGTGTCTGTTTGTGATTTAAAAATATCAATTTCTTACTTGATGAGAAATACACATACATATTATCACCAAACGACCTTTTTTTCGCCCTCGAACTTATTGTACGTCCTATGGTGCCGCTTTTGACGAAAGAATCCCGCTTTTTTCACTAAAAATGTTTCAAAATACCGACTTGGTGAAAAAAAAAGTCTGGCACCGCTGATCGTAATAATATACGAGTAAACTGTAATAAACACTACCTACATTACCAAGGTGTTTGAATAAGTTTCAGAATAATTTTATCATTAACTAGCTGATACCCGCGATTTTATTTGCGTAAGTAGGTAGTAATTCGAAGTAATAAAATTTACTTTACATTTTAAATTGTAATAACTTTTGATACAGTTGACCTATTTAAATTAAATAAATTCTATATGTGAAGTTAAAATACGTACGAGTATATATTTTCCAACTAGCTGCTCCCCGTGGTTTCACTCGCGTTAAAAAGTAAAAAGGAATACATATCAAAACATTGGTAACACCCCATTCTTCCGCGACGGCGGCTGCAAGCGCCATAATATGCTACTCTAATTTTCCAAAATTAGAGTAGCATATTATGTTATTCCAGATCACCTATCTCTGTACCAAATTTTATTTAGATCCGTTTGGCCATTCTAAAGTTATAGAGTAACAAACATCCATCCATCCTCACAAACTTTCAGCTTTATTATATTAGTAAGATAGACAGGGACCTCGAATTACTGTTTTATTATATTCATATACAGACAATAAATCGTGCCCGTTATTTTACCGACATACTGTTGTCCACGTTATAATGCTAAAGCATTTAATCTTCACTACAAAATGCTCAGTCTCATTAAACTTACGGCGTCATCTTTTAAACGATAATATTAACAAATCTATAGTTATACCAGTATTGATACAAGAAGCGAAAACTGCATATCCTTTTTTCGAAGATCGTTGTTTTCTTTAATATCAGTCCTTTTCTTGAGTTTGACAGATATAGTTAGTTTCCAAAATTTGATCTTTATAAGCAACATTATCAGATGACGCAATAATATAGGGTGTGTTTTTTTTACCAAAAAAATAATGAACTCGTTCGATTCCCGGCTAGGGAAATAAGTTTTTTGAAAAACAAATTATGCAGTTTTAGTTTTCATCAAAATCGGCCTCGTAAGTCCTTTCAGCATTTTTCGCTAATCCTTATAGTTTCG
>DWPV01006300.1:0-11640 GCA_018251915.1 Urbanus proteus proteus
TTTAGTCTTTGGAAGTACAATTATAAGTAAACACACATCAATCTTAGAAATTACTAATTGTATGCAAATATTAAATGCAGCTTAAAATAATGTATATCCACTAATAATAATAATGATATTAGTTTTGTTTTTGAAATGAAGGTTGTTCTTTCTGATTTTTTTATATGACGATGTAATAAACGAGCAAGCAGTCCGCCTGATAATAAGTGGCCACTGCCGTCCATGGACATCTGTAATCAACCCCAGATAAGATCACAGTTCTCCCTGAGGTCGGCCGCAGATGCGTTGCTACCCCTAAAGACTAAGTTGGAACGCCTCGGATAAGTATGTCTCCCTAACCACAACCTTCACATAATAACACAGCAGCGCTACACTGCTGTTATAAGGCAGAAATAGATGTGACGGTGGTGGTGCCGGAGTCGAACCACAAAGGGCTCTACCACCTTAAAAATTCTAGTTTAGGAGACGTTCCAAATTAGTTTACGGAGATCATAAGCGTTTGTATCGTGGAAGATTCTCATTATATTTAGAGTTATGTTCTACCAGCAATTTGTTACAGATAAATCATAAATGTTGGCAGTAACGGCAGTAACCACATACAATACAAAAGACTGCATGTTCATGAGTTAATTCAATATATCTATAGGTACAAATAAATAAAATTGAAGTGTCTGTTTGTGACTCCAAAATAAAAACTTTTTACTCAATGCATATGAAAATATACACGATACCATAGCAAAAATGCATTTTTTGTCTTTCACTGAAGATAGCTAAAGGTCTAAGGCGTAAATTAGGCTACTTTAATTTTTGAAAAATGCGTTAGCGCACGCTCCACGCGCGTACGGCCGCCGTCGCAGGACAGTGGGATATCAGTTATGTTCAAATATTTATTCCTTTTTACTTCCGCATCGTGGGTGAAACCGCGGGGATCAGCTAGTTGACATATAGATCGCCAACTAGTGGTAATAGTGGACAATCTAAACCTTTTTTACTTTGAAATGAAACAAGGTCCTACTGTCCTTTTACTTGAGTATTTTAAAACATTTTTTGGGTAATTTACAATTACGTAGCGTTTTTCAATTATTGCAAAGAGTACAAGTATCAATTATATTATGAAACATCGAATACTTGAGCAATGCGAACAGCGAATCACTACGAATTACACACATCATTTCATTGCACAGGTAATAGGGTTGCCAACGGTACTAGTATCGCACTATATTTTAGTTAATTGTAGGTACTATTTTTAATATTTTAAAAAATAAATTGTTTATGCGACATACCTAGTACATAGATGACCCTCCACCGAAATGGCGTCATAGTTAATGATTTTCTACATTTAGAAATGGTCAGCGAAAGTAATTTGTGGGAAACATAAAAAGTATGTCGAAAATATATCGGTAAATATATAGGTAAATTATAGTCAGTCTGTGAAAAACTGTCATTAGAAAAATGTATGTTGAGATGGTGAAAAATAACAGTAGCTTTAAAAACTAAGTAAAGCTTTTAAAATTACTATATTTTACTACCATTATAGAGATACATACATATTATATTATTGTAATATATTTTTGCAATGTATAATACAAGTACAATTTTACCAAGAAAGTGGCAACCCTAATTAGACCCATAATTTCATTGCATACTACAGCCGTGTAACCAGCTAAGCTAGACCCTACTTGGCAACGGTCATCGACTGTTTTCAAAGAAGAGACGCTTCGTCATGGGGTCTTGTTAAATGGTCGGGTCCTGTGCAATGCTTGTGTTATACGGTCAAGGATGAGTAATTACGTATACGTGAGAAAGAATTTGTTTTGATACAAATGACACTGTACTTGTATATATGGGTGTTGTTACCAACGATTAATCTACTCAATTTAGGATTATTAACACGTTTTAAGCAGTAAGTAATCACATAAAAAATGGCGAGAAATAATTGTTTTTGATTTGAGCTTTACAGGCTTTAATAGAAACGAGATAATTTGTTATTGTTTGTGGGACATAGCTCAGTTAGCTAGTTTAACTGTGAAGGAATATTCACAAGTTAGCCGATTGATGTCAAGTTAACATAGCAAAGGCTTTTTTGCGTACGTATTTGTGTAAATCTAAAAATGTAACAGTGCATAAAAAAGATATTAATAATACAACGTTCATTCGGGTCTTATTAAAATCTCATGTCAATGTCACTGAGGCTAAAATAAAACAAATAATAAATTAAGTAGAAAGTAAAGCGAAAGGACCTTCGATCAACAATACCATGTTGATCGAAGGAAAGGACAGACTGCAGTTACCACTCAATTATAGTATAGACAAAAACAGAATGTAGACAGTACAGAGTCTTTACAACCCATAAACTTACAACAAAATAAAATAAATAGCAACAGAATAAAAACACAATAGAATTGTCTAGATTGTAGAGACAGTGCTGAGAGTAGAATGTCTCTACAACCTATAAACTCTATAGTTTATAAACCTATGTTTACATGCCAGATCTCTAAATTATTTTTTCCCTACCTCTTCCCTAATTAAGCAAAACAAATACACACAATTGAAGCGTATAAAGTGTAGAGTGCAGGATGTCTTTACAATCCGTAAACTATAGGTTTACATACCAGATTCTCCAATTATTTCTTCCCTACTGATTCCATAATAAAGCAAAACGAATACATAATCTAATCCAAATATGTCATCAAAATGATATTGTAGGATTATCCACAAGTTTTACAACTGTTGGTCACTCATCGTTCGGTATTTCTTTGTTAGCATTGTCACCTGCGATACGAAGACCTCGTCCCGGTGAAGGGTAGATAGTAATCATTTATGTAATTGTTATTTAAATGCGTTAGTAATTATTGTTAGCTGCTTGCCTAGAGGCTGATGTCATTGACCGCTTGTGCGAAGTGACGTTGCAACAATGGTACCTACCTATTTATATAATTGTATAGTTTTGTCACAACTATTCTTCCTATAACGTTCGTTGGTGGGTATCAGCTTTAAAGCACGTATTCTAATTTTGATCTTAATAGGTTTGTAATTAAGTCCGGATATAAACGAAAATAATTTATCGACAATTTAGAAGGTAAGAAACTAAATAAACGCTGTGTCATTAATTAGTCATTAAAGCTGAAAAACCCGTTGAATATAAAGTACTTGAGTAAAATATAATATTCAACAAATATAGATGGAATGTGTCATTACCACAAGAATGTGTTAATGTCATTTATACACCAAATATCTATCAATTTACGACAAGTATTCTAATCACAATCCAAAATGGTACGGGCCTTTTAACAATTCCAGACTAAACAACTGGAACAACCGCCTAAGGTTTCTTTTCCGCAATACCTAGTCGTATGTGAACTTATTGCTATGATACATCAAAGGTGGTAGGACCGTTTGTTTATAAGAACAAATAAAAAACCGATACATATAAGTAAAAGTATTTTTAGCATCAGGAGACTGAAGTTCGTTTTCGATATATCCTGCTATCATCTATTAATAAATATAACGAGTTATATTACAATACATAGGGCTTTTATCTGTCATCTTAATTAATAAATCTTGACGGAGGTTTACGTGCATATTGTGTACGGGATTAAAGGCCTATTGGCACGAGAAAGGTGGATTCAAGTTAGACGCCTTTCAATCTTAATCGCTCGGCCCGCCCAAAGCGCGCACGCAATATTGCATAAGAAGTCATGCCAGGCGTTTTGCGTATCAATTCTTATTCTGGTACTATTTTACAGTTGATATTTATTTGTTTAAGATGCAATTATGAAAATTTGTTTACATTAAAGTAACTATAATCAAAACTCTCTTAATCACAACTGAAATATAAAGTTGTAGAAGACATAATACAATTAATAAATTCGTTGAATATGTTGATACTCCTGATTTGTATGATGAGCAAAGATAATTCATTCCTCGTGATTACTATTCTTATACGTATTAATAGTAAATGGAAAAAGAATACTGATTTGTATGTCGATATAGGAACAATGTTTCCTATCCGGTGATTATAAAATAAACAAAATATGGTTAAAAAATTGGATACAGATAAGAAAAAAGTCTAAACGCTGAGGAAAATTATGTATAGAAATTGACTTAGTCGATCTTCGAAGCTTAGCCGTCAATACCAAGCAGCGCCATCTCTCTGTACATGTTACACTTAAAACAAAGAGTTGTCATCTTGAACTGTTACCTGCACAGATGGCGTTACTCGTGAGCACAACATGGTGAATATCGAGTTCAATGATATTTTTTCTAACATAACTGTAATAAATATAGTCTTAGCCGCAACAGCCAAAAAATTTACAAAACTTACCTTTGTCTCCACTCGGCTTCGGTGATTTGTGCCACTGATGCCGGACTTTCTGCGACCAACTAATAGGACTTTTCCTTCCACGACTCCTTTCTCGCACTCTGGAATGTATGACCTCCATATTAGTATACGATAAAAATTAAAGAAACTCGCACTAAATAACTGTATTTCTGCTTCCCCTGCATTTTGTAAACTGTGCCAATCGTAAACACAGCGCTAATATCAAGCTGATAAGCTTGTTTGCTTAACTCTTTGAAACTGTTATTGCTATATGGAAACACACTATAATTTTTAGGGCATCCGAAGTGTTACGCTTATCGTAATCTATATCCCAAATGTATTTTTCATGAAAGTCCCAAATAAATAGCAGCAGGTTAACATATCTATTGCGTACAAATTAATTAATATTTGTAATGATGGGTCTAATAAATAGTTTAATTTTAAGGTGTAAAATAATTAAGGTCACAAGTTTTTTAAGTTCAAGCCTTCAAGTAGCGCTACTGTATTCTATGTAGTTTGAGTAGTATAACTTGGTATGATTAAGCGCACACATATTTTTATTAGATTAGAAGCTTCAACTTGTCCCAAGAAGTACTAAGCTGCAGTGACCACTAACTTAGACTTAGTTGCTTAGTACTTTGATTGGATATTAAAACTCACATAATGATTTTTTGTTCTTCAGTCTTTTCCTCATCGGAGACATCCACCCAGTCATCGCTCCGATCGCTCCTGTCGCTGACGCTTGTCTCGCTGCTCGGCACCTGGAAGGCGATCTCTTGTCCGTTGTAACTCACGACGGATCTCTGGCCGTAAATGCTGTTCGTCTTCTGTTCGCTCGACAACGTCGACTGGCTGATGTTCGACACCGTGTCAAAAGATAGCCGCTTCTGAACAGCTGACGCTAATTGCTTCTTAAGGTTATGCCTGAGTTTCACCATACTGGGACTGTTCGGGATGCTTTCGTAGCAATGCGACAGGGACGCCCCGTCACCATTTTTGATTGTGTCATAGATATTTTCTGTATCATTGTAGCTTGTATAATCCGATGACACGAATGAGTGCCTGTGGCTATAGTTGGGACTACTTTCTTTTGACTTTGGTGGTCTAGGTGGAATTTTCTCATATATCCTTTCCGAGCCAATCTTCTCGTAGCTTACGGTTGACGTTCCGCTAACTGATTTAGTGATAGTATAGTTTTTATTGTTAGTGTTAGTTGAATAAGGTTTGTAATCTTCAGCAATTTGTATTCCCGAACTAGAAGTGAGACAGTAAGGCTTAACGGGTGACTTGCAGTACTCGTATCCGTCATCACTATCTCCGTCACCTCGCGTTCGTTCTTCTAACTGGCTTTCGCAGAGTTCGTAGTTGTGAAGACTACTCTCATCACCCTCCGGATGCGACCTCATTTCTAAGAGGCACTGATAAATGTTTTCTTTTTCCCGTCTTTCAGATTCATCTTTATGTTCTACAGGTATCTCTGGTAATGGACAATTTATTTTAGAAGATCTATCACTTTTTACAGTTATTACAACTACATTTTCAGCGTCCCGAGGTTCGAGCAGTTCGTAGTCATCTTCTACAATTGGTTCCTGTTTAGGTTTAGATGTATAGCCGACAAGCACTTCTTTATTATAAGCCTCTATTAGATTACTCTCAAAGTCTAAATTAGGATCACAATTATTATTGATTTGTACAGTACTTATTTGTGATTCATTATCATTTTTCGGCTGAGACTCTTCTTTCAATGAAACTTCATTTTGATTTTCAGAAACCGTTATTGTAGTAGTATTTGTTACTACGCTAACTATACCATAAACACTATCTGACGTAGATTTCTCACTATCAGAATAAATTTGAGTATTACTCTTCCTCCTCCATAGAAAAGATTCATTAGGCGTGATTGTTGACTCAATTTCTTGATATGTGTCTGTTGATTGATGTTCTCCTGCTGTCAGATCAACATTAGTTGTAGCGCCGACTACGTTTTCATTAACATCTTCTTGAATAATTTCTACGGCATGTAAAGGTAACTTCTCCGAGTGAATATAATTAGTTTTAAACCTTTTTCTATCGTAGATTGGTTCTTTCTTCTTAAGAATATTTAGAGGTTGTTGCTGTGGTTTTTGTTCAATTTTATTTACAGGTAAATCATGAACAACAGGTTTAATTGTCTTTATTTTTGGAACACCATCTTTCACTACTAAATTTTTGGTTAACACTAATGATGATTTCTTTTCAGGTACTTTCGGTTTTTCTTTTATAGGAATTGTACTAGGAATTTGATTAGGTTTTCTTCTAATTGTATTATTACTAATTGACTGGGCACTGATTTCACCTTCAAATTTTTTGATCGCATTCTTCACTCCAATTGATTCAGAGGATTCTATAGATATTTTCGGCGGCGCGTTAGTAATGTTTTTTGTTGGGCTCCCATCAACAGAATCAGATCCACTTTGTTGTCTGCTAGAATCCGGATACTTTAACCGTTTCTTAGGAGACTTTGGAATTTTTGTCCCATCGGATTTCGATCGTATAATGCGAATTTTCCCTGATGACCCGTCAGAAAATAAAAGTTTGTCAATTGAATCCATACTCGAACATCTTTTCTTATTGCTGCGTTTCTTTGAACTTCTTCTATGACGTAAAACTATTTTTATATTGGGACTTGAGCTTAGCGTGGACGATGGAGTAGAGCTATTACTGGCGGAGCATCGAGTTACTGTTTGTAAGTCTTCCATGGTTTTGATTAGCTTAGATTGCTTAACAGACTTGTTGTGAGATCCATCATTCATTAAGTCGTTGAATTTTTTAGTCAGTTCTGTAACTTTGCTACTCGTGATAGTCATGGTCTTTGTAGCTAATGGGGGCCGACGATAAGAAGCCGATGCACTTTTAGTTTTAAAACTGACTTTCCTTTGTTGTTGTTCCATTTTTTTCTTCACATTGGACGATATGTTTTTTGGAGTATTATTTTCTTTGAACTTATCCATCGTTTCTTTTAACATTGTCCCTCCACCCGTGCTCCGGGAGTCTTCGCTCTCAGTAGTAACAGCTAATTGTGCATAGTGCAAAGTCGGCTCAGCTAGTAACCTTCTAGAAGGCGAGGAAACTGGCTCAACCGTTGATTTTAAAAACGCCATCTTTGCTTCATTTACGGATCTTGGCCTTTCCCTGGGTGTGAATAGAGGTTGTATCGGCACAGAATACACACATTTGTCATTATTGCTCTGCTTATGCTTGATGGCCATGGTGTCGGTTTCGGGTAAAATAAAATTTTTCAACAAGGCCTTAATGGTCCCGTGCTCCCTGCCGTCGGCCTTGAAGCTTTTGATTGATGAAATCAGGTTGTTCTTCGTAATCGATTCACCTTCCATTAGACTGTTCAATAACATTTGTGCTGAATATCTCTGACCGGTTTTCTACGCCATCTGAAACAATCAAAGCGGTAGAGTGAGTGTAGGAAGTGATTAATTTGATACGTAACCAAATGGAACTTGACTGTAAATTGAAAGGTATTTTATTTGCATGTTTATGTTATGTCATAAAAAGAGGTGTTAAAATGACTGATTAGCTATAAAGCAGAATATGTTTAGCGTCTCGGCGAGTTAGTGAAAGTATGTTGTTTTTGCAGGGACATTTGTTTCCACAATTTTCCGTTGCATTTCTGCGGCGAATGCCATTGTTGCTGTTAATAGTGTCTCACGCGATTGCGTCTTCGATAAAACAAATGAGCGGTGCTAGTAACGTGTGATACTGTAAATTCTAGAAAAGGGATCGTACAGAACTGGTTTTTGCGTGTCTTAGTAATTGTGACGATAGAACGTGAGGTGATTGAGCAATATAGATATGCATCACCTATGACGTGAGATACAACTTAAGAGCCCTGACGGCGGTTCGGTAAAACCGGCCCATGCATTGTTTGTTTTTTAACGTTCAATAATATCTATCAAGCCTGTCTGATATGGTCCGAGTTCGCCATTGTCATGACAAAATATGTGAGTTGATTACATATTGCAATGCATGAATTATTTTATAGGTCTTCTATTTTAAAAGTGTAACAATATTCTTTGAACTTTTGGTATTTTTTTAAGTTTGTTGATGCTAGTCTCAAAGATTGATTAGAGATAATTTATATCTCCATAGAATGTGTTCTATTCTTAGAAAAATAATGAGGTCCACTTTAATAGACTAAAAAAGTAAGTTAAGTTAGAAAGTAAGTCAAATTTATCTAAGTATATCAACATTTTAGGTTCACGTAAGAACCATTATCTTAAACTAGTAAACCAAATCCAACTTTCTTTATCGTTAGCATTTTTGTGTGTTAACGTCAGTTGCAAACAGCCGTCACGAATCGGTCGTAACTTGGATTTTATTTCCACCTAAGGCAGTTGCCTTATGGTGTACTAGTTGCTATAATCCATAAACGACGGTGGAGAAACATCGTTGATTTATTCCTTTGTCGCTTACGTCACATCCGGAAATAAAGGGAATGGTTATACGACATCGCAAAGCATAAGAAATCTTGCTTTGTTGCTACCCTTGAAGATAAAGTTACAACGTCATACCTACATACAGATGAGTATTCCTGGTCGGGCCGTTTCAATTATAATGGTATGTGCTATAATGAGGTAATAGCATAGCATAGAAGTAGGGCTGAAGTGTTGAAGCGGTAGAGCCCTTTATGGTTTGACTAGAGGCACCACCGCCACATGTATTTCTGTTTAATTATAGCAATGTCAGGCGATGCTGTATTTTGGTCTGAAGGATATGGTAAGGGAGACATACTTATACGAGCGATTACACATTAGTTTTTAGGAGTGGTACCTGTAGCCAGCCCTAGTTAAGATGTTATCTGGGGTTTATCACAGATGTCCATGGGCGGCAGTAGCTACTTACCATCAGATGGACTGCTAGTTTATTATTATAAAAAAGTATACTTTGGAACATTTTTCATTCTTTATTTGACAACCCCCGTGGCGGAACGGTTACTATACCGGTGAGACGCTCTGTGGGTCCCGGGTTCGATTCCCGGTTAGACAGATATCTGCATAATGAGATTAGATTTCTGTTCTGGGTCTGAGTGTTTGTGTATTCGTCTTTGTGTGTCCACGGCACCCACGACACGAGAAAATCCGCTGGGCTATGTGTGTAGAAAACGTATTTTAAGCGTCTTTTATTCTTACCAAGTGGATTTCAGCATGGCGAATAGCAGCATTAATGATGACATGTGTCTAATATCTGGCATAGTTGGCAACTTGTTCCATTGTACGCCCCAGCTTACAATTTCACGGTTTATTTGAATGACAATAGCATGTACTGTGTCTGCGTTCCGTGGTGTACAATGCGCTGAACAGCGCTAAGTAGGTATTTAGGTGGTAATTGTTTATTGTACAAATATATGCTGACGTGACCGCGTCGCAAACGGGACAAAGTGTGCAAAAACTGTATTCTTTTCTTTTATGAAAATAAAAGAAAAGAATTAGTCCACTCCATCTGACGACGTATTCCAATATGTTCTCTGATTTAGCTGGTAAGCATATATTATAGTTTTACGATTTTTTCCTGTTAATACGCACCCTACCGTGTCGTAGGAGACGATAAAAATAACTCATTCAGAAATGGGTAAAAACGTTTCCTTGCAAAATCACTACATAGTATTAAACAAAGTCGCTTTCCGCGGTCTGTCCCTATGTAGGCATGCTTAGATCTTTAAAACTACGCAACGGATTTTGATGCGGTTTTTTTAATATATTATTTAAAAAGTAAGGTTTATGTGTTACAAGGTAATTATTTATATATGAATGCCTATTATGAGACTAAGATGCCAAGTTGACAACACCTTCGTTTTTAGAAAAAGCACAGCAATGGATGAATGGATAAGATGGAAATTACTGGGGTTTTGATATATTAGCGGAAGGATATAATTCACATCCATCACAATTCACTAATATTACGATAATAGTAGTGAATTGTGCTGTACGTGCGTAATATTTGTGAATAATTAAATATTTCCTCACAGTAGTCGTCATGGAACAACGCTTCATGGAAACGAGGTTAAATCTACTGATAGCAAAGGAAATAATTATTGAATTAACTGTTAATTAAATTATATACCTACTATGAAAACTACGCTAAATTGGGTGTGTACGTAAAGTTCGCTAAAAGAGTAAAATCACCGACTAACTGTAACAGAGGCGAAAAGTATTGGTGAAATAAACAAAATCATACAATTTATAGAAACATTGGTTTGAGCTCCATTCCATACTCTATGTAACAAATTTCAATTAAACTCATTTTAACATGTGACGTACAATTTTATTTTGAACCCAACTCGGTATATTTATACAAATATATAAAATTGTAGTGTCTGTTTGTGATTTTGAAATAACATTTTTTACTCAATGAATATGAAAATATACACGATATCTATGACAATGCAATTAACATTTATTGTCTGTCTGTCTGTCTGTTTGGCTGAGGTAACCTTCTGAACCGCGAATCCGCGGGGATCAGCTAGTTACAGGTAAAGTAACACATAGTAGTAAGCGATAGTGAATAAACTGTGCCAAAAGGATTAACTACATGGGGTCAAAACGTGCAAACAGCCCACAGCTTTCACCACCATGGGAAACGATACACCTCCGTCTAATGTAGAGCTTACTGCGGTAAACATTAGGTTTACTGTCTAGTAAGATAGTGAAGAGAACCTATCAAGACAGTATGAAATAATGTTTACAACCGACAAATACAGGAAATTATTTTATGATTACACATTCACAAGTTTATTGAGAAGAAAATAAAAGAAGAGAAAAATCTTTGATGAATTATAAGTAGATTAGTTTAATTTAAAAATAGGTAGAAAATATGATTAAAACAATTAATATAGAAAAATCTTAAAAAAGTGATTCTAAAAATATTAACAATACCTGATCTGATCTGATCTTTGATTCAAAAGGCTCTAGTAAATAGGTTTACTTTTGTCTTCGTGCATTATGGGCGTGGGCGAACTGCTAAGACAAAGGTCATTCACATCTGAATGAAAATTGTATTAGCGTGTTAAATTACGACCAGTTGCCATTAACTTGTCAACAAGTTGTGTATCTATGTTTTACTATGCTCTTACAACCTTACCTCTTTACATTTGTCAAATGATAAATGTAAAGAAGTAACAGCACTACTTGGGTATTTCTTTCCCATTGGCTGTAGAGTCGTTTGACATGAGATATTTTGACCGTTTAATAAATACAGATGAACCAACTTTTCTGTGAAATGGCGAAAATAGGAACTAAGGCCGTCATGTTGATATGTCATTTGAATGT
>DWPV01006301.1:0-11639 GCA_018251915.1 Urbanus proteus proteus
ATTTTTTACTTTTTAGCGCATTTTGTTTATTTATATATCTACATATTTGAAGTCGGTTCTTTTTTTGTTAAAAATTAATTTATTCTACTATTCCTTGAAATTTCGTATCCGTAACGGAAACTATCGGATAATCCAAAATAATTTCGTATCCGTAACCGAATCCGTAAGCGGAATATTTTTTTCACACATCCTTAGCCATATCCAGATCCGATATTTTATATCCATAACATCCCTAAGGTGAATCATCGAAAAAAATATATATGATCGTTTGATCGTACATGATATGCATAAAAGGATGGTTTATGTAAGGAACTGTTTACGTCATAAACAATTATATTTGTTTTTTTATTTTGTTTTGTATTTTTTTAGGAATAGTATGAATGTTTGTTTAATTTCATATTTACGTTATACAAATGCTATAAAAACTTCTTTATTATAAAAATAACATTATAGACGTGTGGACTAGTGGTTGTCTGAATAACTGCTCTTAGGTGCGTTTCTTGACGTCGACAATCCACAGTCGTTTATTTAATTTCATCAAATCTAATTAGCATTACAATACATTTGTCAAGGTAAAAGAAAAATATTTTCGCAAATGTATCTATAAATGTCTTCGCCATGCATCTGTATTAACAATATTGAATGGCTTATTAAATAACTTGTCTTATTGTTATTTATACTATTTAATAACGTCAAGTTTGAGACTGTAACTTCAGAGTCATTTAGTAACGTTCATTCTGGATAGGTGTATCATAGTGTTCATTATTAATTATTAACTATCGTTAATTTTGGAGGTGCAACATGTTATACTTGCTTATATTATTAATAATAATAGCTATTTATTATTACTCAACTTATAATCACGATTACTGGAGGAAGCGGAATGTGAAATATGAAACGCCAATTCCACTTTTTGGAAACCATTTCCGAAATCTCGCCGGAATTAGAAGCGTTACGGAAATAGCGGTTGAACTCTATAATAAATTTCCCAATGAAAAAGTCGTTGGTTACTACAAAGGTAGAGCTCCAGAATTGGTCATAAGGGATCTAGATATCATCAGACATATTCTCAACGTAGACTTTAACTACTTCTATAAGCGAGGGGCAAGCATACAACCCGAGAACGAACCTTTATTAAATAATATATTTCATCTAGATGGCGACTTCTGGAAGTTGCTTCGTCCACGCCTGACCAATGCATTCACGCCAGCTAAACTGAAAAATATGTTCCCGTTTATAAAACAGAGTGCAGAAAAACTTCAACACCTTGGAGAGGAAATTGTATCACGTGGCGGAGAATTTGACGCCCGCGATCTCATGGCCCGTTACGTCATAGAGGTCATCGGCGCTTATGGTCTTGGTATTGAGATGAATTCCATCAACGACGAACATTCTCTCTATAAGAAGCTTGGGATGAAAATATTTACAAAACCAGTAAAGAGTTCAACATTGTTCTTCTTGTTTGAACTATTCCCCGAAATTAGGAGTATGATCAAAATCATAGACCCGGTGATAGAAAATATAATGACGGAATTATTTACAAGTGTCTCTAAGCAAAGAGATTTCAAACCTTCGAATCGTAATGATTTTGTCGATTTACTTCTAGAGTTGGGAACCCAAGGCAGAATCGAAGGTGAATCTATAGAAAAAAGGAACGCCGATGGTTCCCCGGTCGTTGTTGATATGAAAGTAGACTTACAATGCATGGTGGCACAGGTTTTCATATTTTTTGCTGCCGGTTTTGAAACATCATCATCAGCCACGAGCTACACTTTACATGAACTAGCCTTTCATCCCGATATTCAACGGAACATTCAAGATGAAGTGGACGAAGTGCTGTCAAAATACAATAACAAATTATGCTATGACGCTATCTCTGAGATGAGTCTACTTAATGATGCATTTCAGGAATCTATGAGGATGTTTCCATCTGTAGGCGTACTACACAGAGTATGCGCTAAGCAATACACAATACCCAAGTTGGGTATCACTATAGATCCAGGAGTAAAAATTAATATACCTATTCAAGCTATACAAATGGATCCACAATATTTTGATAACCCTAAGGAATTCCGTCCTGAAAGATTCAAGGGTAATGAAGTTAAAGAATGGCAAAAATGCGTATATTTGCCTTTTGGAGACGGTCCCAGATATTGTATTGGTAAGTTGATATAACCAGATTAAAGTTATTAATCTGGTTTTTAACCATAAAGACACAAATCGTTAAATGTTTAAATTGAAATGTATATATGTGTATTGAGGTATAGTATGTATATGTATCTTTTATGTACTTGTATAATGATAGACCGAAAGGTATTTGAAAATGAGTCATTCGTGGAATAATTTCAAATGGATTCTCACTATTGTTATGTTATATATCTATTTAATAACTTTTATTACTTAAAAATCCTGTGATAAAACTAAATGAACTGACTGTAATTTAAAATATAGATACTAATACTATCTATTCTCACTTGGAAAACAGGAGAAATAAATATAATTTTATCCAGGATTGTAAAAAATATATATTTATTTTTGAATCAACATGACATATGTAGTTTACAGGGAGTGGAATATACAAAAGCAAAATTGAAAAATCAACTGCTTTTGAGATTATAACTGATGTTACAAATTAATGGTTGGTATTTTCCAGGTGCTCGCTTAGGTCAGCTGCAGTCGATCGCGGCTCTGGCAGCTGTGCTGCAGAAGTTTACAGTGGAGCCGTGTGCAGCGACCCGACGCGAGATTATCCGTGACCACAAGCAGAATATCGTGCAAGGAATCGAGGGAGGCCTGCCCTTAAAATTTAAGCTGAGGGAACATTGAGATTCAAAGTACAATCTGGGCCAGTTTTAACCATCTAGACGACCCGGGCAAGCCACACATTTGGCGCTCCAAGCGTGTTACACATTTGGTGTCCTTTATCTATTCTAATAATTATTATACTATAAATAAAAAAGCGGAAGACATTGTGTTTTTTTTTGGAAATGCGTTGGCGCCCGAGGCGCCCGCGCCCTGGGATTCCGGCGCTCCAAGTTACCCGGGTAACCACCTAAAGCTGGGGTAAACGAGTAACGAAAAATGATATGATAAAGTTATTTTTCTGGTTTCGTTAAAATGTAAAAGTCTAAGCCTGCAAAAAACGAAAGGTATATTTATCTTAGAAGCAATGTACGCATTGTACGTATCTAAATTAAATAAGTTTTTTATATTATCGAAGTAGCATCCGAGCATGCAGTTCACCTGTTGGTAAGTGGCAACTGCCGCCCATGGACATCTATAATCAATCCATTATAATCCATATAATCAATCCATCCATCATATAACATTAAGGTACTACCTGAGGTTGACCACAGCTGCGTTGCTACCTTTGAAGACTGAGCTGGAACGCCTCGGATAAGTATATCTGCCTAACCACACCCTTCAGACCATAACGTAACAGTGTTTAAGTGTGGTGGTGGTGGTCGAACTACATAGAGTTCTACCACCTTCTAAAGTACTAGTAGAATATCCTTGAATTGCTGTTGTTGTTCTAAGGGTATGAGGAGTTTGATATTATAAAATACTATCTTTTGCTCGTGGCCTCGTACGCGTTAGGTAAATTACACATTTTTTTGAATCGTTTTCTTGAATCACTCTATCTATTATATATCTGTTTTATACTATGTAGTGATGATACAACAATGTATTTTTATAGACTAATTAAAGTTTGTATCGATAAAATTAATTATAATTAAATAGCTTCTATGTGTTTCAAATTATTTTACCTTTCTTATAGCAATAAAGTCTTTGTTGCAACTGTGATGATGTGACAGAGATATGAGTATGTAATACCTAATTAGTATATACTTATCACATTTACCACACATACTTAAATCATAAAATACATTTTTAAAATCACGAAAGGGTGTGATGGTAATGCGGGGATGTACGATGATCAGTCGCGGATAGTCGGTCTGACATGGTGTATTAAAACATTCCCATTATTATGCATTTTCATACAAAATTCCTAGCCCTCCGTCCAAGCGGTTGCCGTTTTGATGTGGTGTAATGTTGTGGTACAGTCACGAGCATAAATATATTGTCATTTTCAAGGCAGCAATAATATCTGACATACGAATGCGTCAATAAAATCTGACTGCATGGTCGCAGCAAAAATATCTGACCGCACGGACGCAGCAAAAATATCTGACCATCTACTAATTTCATATTTTTTCAAGCTTTTACATTTATTAAATGCATAAATATGGATAAATTTAAGTGTACGTGTGGAAAGGCACTAAACAGTATACAATCATTAGGGTCAGCGTACTCCGATAAAGCGACAAGGCAACGTTGGATGTTGTTTGCTGATAATTTTATAAACAGATATATAAAATTAGAAACTATTATCAATATAGTCTAATAACACACTGATAGTATTTTTTATATAATTAAACCATAAGAATATGCTCTGAAATTTAAAAGGTTATCCATCCATTCGTCTCCGTTCGTCTGTTCTTCCATATTAATTTTGGTAACAGTGAACCGATTTTAACTCAACTTGAGGTATATTTAAGAAAGCGGGCGTTACGAATATAGTGAAAGTTTCGTGAAAGATTGTGTGTTGTGTATTTATTTATGTATTTAAACTTTCATACCTTTTAAAAATTGTCCAAAGGCGGACTCATGCTATAAGCATTCTCTCCCAGTCAACCTTTAGGTAAAGCAGAAATGGGCGAGGACGGTATATATATACCTATGTGTACCTATATTAGACGGTCGTGTATTAGATAGGTAATATGTCTGTTTTCCAGACCTTCAGTTTAGTAGGTTTTTAAGTTATTAAAATAACCAAAATTTTTAAAAGGTAGGACTCTATTTAGTTCGACTCCGGCGGCACCACAACATCTATTTCTGCCTTATAACAACAGTGTTAAGCACTGCTGTGTTGTGGTCTGAAGGGTGTGGGGCAGCAACGCATTTGTGGTCAACCTCAGGTGTCACCTTGAGCTTATATGGGATTAATTTCAGATGTCCATGGGCGGCAGTGGCCACTTACCATCAGCCTGACCATGGACTGACCTGACGGCGGTGGAAAAACCCAACACAAATCAATGTTAACACGCCGTGTATAAAAGTGGTATCTTTGTAAACTACTGTGAATGTTGGGTACTTTTTCATTCATTAAGATCTAGCAAAACGTTTATTTTTGATTACTTTGCTTTATTGAAGAATTTTAAATATGAGTGTACATCATAATATTATACTGAATTTTACCAATTCTGTTGGTTCCTCTGTGGCCTAATAGGAAAGGCCCGGTTGTTGGTACCGGAGATTGTGGGTTCGACTCCCACCAGAGGAACATACTATCTCGATACCCATATATGCAGACACCGTTTTTGTGTTTTTTATTTTTATATATTCAATAAAATTAGTTATGAAAAGTAATAATATTTTTTACGATCCGAACAGGCCTCTTCTTTACTCATCCGTTTAATTAATGAGACCAATTTAAAACTTATCAATGAGATATATATTGAGATAATATATGTACTGAGTAGCTAGAAAATCTTGAAAAGAATATGACTAATAAGCAAGTCACAAAATGACAAATCTAAATTATTAAATTCATGAATCCTTTAGACTTAGTTCATAGTATTATTACGTTACAGATGTCCTTCTAAGCGACACTACGCAATGGCGCAATAATATAGAATGAAAAACAAACAATTTTCCACATTTGAAAGCTCACCAGATATTATTTATGATAATTTTTATTATTTTATTTTATTAAGTAAGGTGGTTTTGTTTCATTAACTAAGGGTGGTATATTTACTGTAGCTGACTCCAACCCTTAATAGTTTGCGAAAACAACACTAGATGGCGGGGTAGTTAAATTAAATTACTTGCATTTCATAAAAACTAAGGTAAGGTAAGTATCTAGTTTTTACTGTTCTGTGGTAAATATAATTTAATCCCTATCCTCCTTATTACAAAACGGGGACTAGTGATGATTTCGGTTTTAAACAAAGGTTTAACGCAATTTGTTATTACATACGAAGGTTTTTATTAAGATCCGATTTGGTATAGGCAAGTACTTTTTTTAAACTCACCCGTTGCATAGTTCAACATATAACCCGTGGTTTATATGACTAAAAAAAACATTATTTTGACAAATTAAATTGTTTTTTTTTTCATTTATTGTAGATACCTATGTATACAAGTAGTCCGTGTTTTCCGAATGAACAGCCGATGGATAAAGCAATTTTATTATTTTAAATACTTATTCGAAACTCTGATGAGCTTTGTGCATTGACTGGGCGCGCCGAGCCGAATCGAATCGCATCGGGTAGGAATTCGCCTGACGAGCAATTCGCGACGAGATTCGGCTCGGCGCGCCGCGATTCGTTTTTTTTGAAAATTAAAGTAGCCTATATTATGCCATAGACCTTCAGCTATCTGCCAGTAAAAGTCCCGTCAAAATCGGTCCAGCCGTTTAGAAGATTAGCTCTGCCAAACAGACAGACGGACAGATAGACAAAAAAAATGTTATTTTGAAATCACAAACAGGCACTTCAATTTTATTTATTTATAGGTACTTACACTTGTGTTGGCAAAACAGTTAAAAGATAAAAGTTAAATTAATTAATTATTAAAAGATCGCGGAAGACCCTGGCGTGTGAATTATGAGGCGCCTACTAATGATGGAATGTTTACGGCATCCAAACTATAGATACTTGTTTATAAATAGATTGAAAAATGATTGTCGTTGAACAGATACTGTTCCACATTAGAATAATAAGCATTAAATGAGAACAAGACTAGCCTCATGCCTTATGACGCCTAAGCCTCTTATTTATGTGCGTATTAGAAATTAATTATCACTTGCTTTACGGTGAAAGAAAATATCGCGAGGAAATCTGCACATCTGAGCGGGACAATAATGGGTTGATGATGATGATGATGAAATGAGAACAACAAACAAAATTAGAAAATAATGTTGATTAGTTAAGTTTGCATTTATTAGTCAGTTTTAAAATAGCAATTGCAATTTGTAACTTTCCATTTCAAAAGACTGTTAAATTTCATTTCTATATGATTAATTGTAGTATGTTATGTCGTACGTATTCCTAACATTACAATTATTTTGGAATTTTTTAATGAGCTTCAGAGATGCAAAGTTGCCATTATGTTAGCTACCCGGTAAAGTAAGCTCATCCTTATATGGAACCTAATAAGGTTCCATATAAGGAAATGAAATGAGAAAATGTTCTCCACTGTATTCGCTCTCAGCTACTTCCTCGCATATATTTTATTCAAAGCATATGTTTTAACATTTTTCTTAACAGGATATTTTAGACTGAACACAATCACGTTATCATTAGTATCTTGGAAATATACTTATTAGTAGCGTATCTATATTATTAGCCAGTAACTGTCGTTAATGACACTGCTTATTTCAGCCAGCTTAACCTTCGGGAATACCCAATAACAACCAAAAACAGTAATGCGTAGTACTGTAAACAAAATAACAGTCACCCTCGCACGAAAATAGCTGTGGAATGCCGGATATTGCAGGCGGTCGGCTCGCCACAGGTGCCCAGACTTGCTCGCAGTCAGTGCGCGTTGACACCCGCGCCTCCGCGCACGCTTCGATTCTAATACACACATCGATCGTAAACACGAGATAATTAACAAAAGTTCACTTAAAAGTGCAAAAACTCAAAGTGTTCTCGGTGAAGTGCATAAACTTGACTGCGAAAATAAAGACTCTGAGGGATTAAGAGACGTTTAAGTTAATACTGAAGTTAGGGACACAATGAAGGTCCTAACAGTCGAAGATAAGGTGGCTAGTGTTAGCAGTGAAAATGAACCAACAGTTGAGGTGGAACAAGCGAAGTTGACCAAGGAGGAACTAAACAAGTAAATACTTAAATTGTAAAGCTTAATATCAGTCGCAACAAAAGTTGAACGATTGTTAAATAGTCTCTTTAAGGGGTCTTGTAGGTATCATTTTAAAGACATAATGTAACTTAACTAGGTACATAAGTTGCATATTTTGAATAAATTAATATCATTATCGAAACTCTTTATAATTTATTCGTTCAAAACAATTTTCTTAGAAACGACAAAAATTCTGTGAACATACTGATCAGGTTTGAAAAAGTTTTTATTCTTTTAAACAAATTACAACAAAAAATGAGACGTTGAAGAATCTTGAGATTTAAAGAAAGAAAATCTTATAGGTTCCAAGAAACGATTTTGTAAAAACATTAGATGACATTCATTTCGAAATTATATTCTATACATATTTCTTTTGAAAAAGAAGAATAGCAATAACATATCGAATAGTTTAACTATGGTATTGTAACTAATAGATTTTTAAGACGACATGCTCTAGGTATTGATGATAGATTTAATAGTGTGGGACAGATAACAAATTAAACACTTAATGATTTACAAAAAATAAAGTCCATATAAGTCGAAGATCAAAAAAATACAGCCATATTAGAAAGCATTGCGCAAAGAGACAAGTTGAACGTATACACGAGCAAGTTCGCTAGGTCAGACGCGGTTGGCGAGCCGCCAATATGACACAACCGGGTGGTATGCGGTGTTTACGTGCGCCCGCGTCGGATTGTTGTCGTGTTTCAGGCCGCGACGTTCCTGTCACGTCTGAAATCGTCACAACACCTCTGCCCCAAATTGTTGATCACACTACACGATTAGTGACAGAAACATCAGTACCTATTGTTTTAACTCTTTCTTTGACTATTTCAGTTTTAATAGATATCAGGTGATTAAGTTTATTAGAATGATTATAAGAATTCATGTAACTGTAAAGATTTATTGGATATGAATATTTATCTTAAATCTTTTGATAGGTTTGGCACAAGCTTGCCTAATCTTTTTATCGCATCTATGATTCATATGAGATCTTGTTTATCAACAAACGATAGGGCTTTCGGTAGGCGGCGTCTATAATAATCTCAGTTACTAAATCACTTGAATATGCGCGTCCTTAGTCTGTAGTGTTAAATTATTACATAGCAACTGAATTGACCTTGCCATCAATTAATCTTATATTTGTGTCATCATACATTACATCAGTTACTTTACTGTTTAGAAAATGATGTAATTTGTGACTTATAACTGTAATAGGAGTTTGGTTTTGGGTTAGGTAGGTAAAATATTTTATTTCCAACATAGGCACAAAGTTTATTATCAACATTAGATCGAGTCAAAAGCGTTTAATGAAAGTGTTTCGTATGTTTTATAGGTTTTAAGTCTCCGTTATTTCCACAGAGGCTGTCCTCTCGGGGTATCTCGCGTCACAGCGTCTGTATACATCTGCGGTGCTCATGCTTTGCCTGGTGCTGTGAGAGCATTGAGGCCAGGTCTCGTGGTCAGCGCAGCACCAGAATTACCACCACCACCAGAAGATTATGTGCCACGACACTATGTGCCGTTACTAGACACTCCAAACTCTGATATGCACCCGTATATGGAACGGGTTGCGGATTTGATAAATGAGGTAAGAAAGTATTTGATTTGGAAAGATGAGTTTAGGATAATATCAGAATATAATCCGTGACAACAATAAATAACTTTAAGATGATCCTCCAGGTTCATAACAATCTTAGTTAAAACGAACTCGTTCAGTCTCTATGAGTTACAAGGCTATGAAAATGAAAATTTATATGAGCTATGCTGCTGTAAAACGTTCAGTTTGCAATTGCACTATACCTTATCGCCTGTTGTTCATGGAATCTGAGTATTTGAACCAGTTCAAAGTTAAATAACGCTTAATAAAACTAGTAAAATTAGGTACTATAATATAATTCCATGGACTCAAATTTGTTTTCTATGAGTAATACAACAGCGCCCGTTGTTTCTAAACAGAAGTTTCATTCATTATACGCTCAATCCAGACGTTTATCGCCAGTAAGCTGTTTACAAAGATCTACATCAGTTGCACAAATAAACAATAACAGTTTGTCTTATTGCGGAGTGGGTGCAATTGGAAAATAAACGTTGGTATTAATAGAAACTGTTAAATATTGAACCGCGTTTCCTGGTGTCTCATCTCTTGTGATTTGTGTTTCTTTAGCATACTTTAAGTCAGGTTCATCAAAGTCTCTATCTTTAGCGTGGGCGACAATTTCGTCATCCTAAATAACTGTTTAGTTTCTTATTTCTTTGTCAATGTCTATATTTTATATGCTAATTAATTTTTGGCCACTTTTATTTATTATAAAAGTATTTTTTCTGTGATTTCAATATAACTAGGAATATTAAGAATATTTTCATAATTTAAACCAACTTCTATAGGCTTACTAATGGAGAGCTTCTTTAAAACTTAAGAATAACAGGTCTAAAATAGTAAAAAGAGAAAATTAAGTCCTCATTAATAGTGCGTGAATAGATGCCAAATATCTAAATGTCGATTTCATTGCAGGTTGTTTTAAGGGATGAAAACGTCCTCGTGCACTGTGTCGCTGGTGTGTCACGATCAGTCACACTCTGCTTGGCGTACCTCGTCAAATGGCAGAAGATGACTCTACGGGACGCATACCACCACCTTAAGCTAAGACGGTAAGTTACGCAACTAAAGATACTTGGGAATCGTAACTGCTAACCTAACCTAACCTTACCAATCTGATGGTTAATGATTCTTAAGACTATGTTCTCATGGGTGTTCTTGATGTTGATGTTGATTAGAGATATTTTTATCTAGCTTAGTTTAGAGAGCAATGTTTAACTTACTTTTCTTTCCAGACCTCAAATACGACCGAACACTGGATTCTTCAAGCAATTAATCAAATACGAAGAGCGTCTTTTTGGAGAGGCTTCAGTCAAAATGGTCTACTGTGAGGCTATCGACAAGGAAATACCAGACGTCTACGAGCCGGACTACAGTGGCATGATGTGGTTTAGGCAGAGGTACGGACCCATTGAAAATAGCTGAAACTAATTTATTACTAAGTTTGTAGGTAATGCTATTTTATGTAGACATTGACTCAGTTATGTGGACATCGGGTTCAATATTTCTATTAAAAAAATGTCCGAAAAAACTTTATGAAGAAATTTGGAGATGCTTAGCATCTAAAATCGTTGAATTCGATTATTATAATCTGAATTTGGAATAGTATATTAATGACAGTAGAAGAAATACTTACTTTTACGTTCTTCCTTGGTCTTAGATTTCAAGAAGTCCTAGATTTCAAGAATCTTAAAATAATATTTTATATACTTACAGTGTAGTTTCAAAAACTGGAAGAACAGCGTTAAACTTTGGTTTGTTCATATATCAAACAAGAATTTATCTGCCGTTGTAGAACTTTTTATATCTTTTAGTATCTGGACATTTTTGAATGCAGACCCGGTGTTCATTAGTTAGTAAGGAATAACCAAATAATGATATTGTATTGTAAGTTATTGTTTTAGAAATTGTCGTATTAAAGTACAAGCATGTTGTTGTTTTGTTAAGTTAATGTATTATTGAGCTTTATTTGTTTATTATTCAATAATTGGTTTATATTTTATGAAAAAATGAAGCAACAGCATGCTCTGATACTATTTTACAGAGTTGACTGTTACAAAGAATGTTTGGAGTGCAAGGATATATCACATCTTTAGAATTATAGTGACTCATT
>DWPV01006302.1:0-11639 GCA_018251915.1 Urbanus proteus proteus
CTTCAGTGGCGCAATGTAATTTACTATAAATATAGTATTATGTACTTATCTGGTCCCCAAAATACGTGAGTATGTATGTTTTTTCATGCAAACATGGAAAGTATAATTTAAGCGTTAGCAGAAGAGTCTTTGAACACTAATTTGAATATAATATAATTATGTTTAATTTTTCGTCTTTCAGAAAAATAGCTTTAACCATAATTTTAACAAGAGCTGGTTTGGACCTGGACCCTGTAGCTATGAAGAAGTTCTTCTTAACAGTCATAAAATTAGCCCTAGTGCCGTGGACATTCGAATGCATTCTGTGCGCTGTCATGGCGAATTTACTACTTGGACTGCCTTGGGATTGGGGTAAGTTAAGTTTATCTAGATGAATAAATAATATATTGATCTTCACCTATTATAAAGTAAGCAATATATTGAGACTATTGAAGGATGAATCCGAATGGCAACACGTCATAACGTTAAATTAATACATACCTACTATCATCGTCCTTAAATTGAAATTAGACTATTAAAAAATATAGGTTAAAAAATAGTGTTAAATGATAATACAACTGAAATGTGAACTATTTATCTTCATTCAAAATATTAAAAAGACGCTTTAAAAAATTTGGCACTACAAAGTGTATAACTTAGCCACTGATACTCACCATATTGCCCTATAGTCTTACTTGTCTAATATTTTATAAACAAGGTCAAATGTAACCTGCATTATTTTACTGTTTGAATACATCTCTCAAAATCCCGGGTGTATGGATAACCAAATTTAATTATAAAAAATATATATTTCCAGCATTCCTCCTCTCATCACTGTTTGCGGCAGTGTCTCCCGCGGTAATCGTGCCATGTTTGTTCCGTCTCCGAGGCAAGGGGTACGGTGTATCGAAGGGCATCCCAACGCTCGTGTTGGCGGTCTCCGGTATCGATGACGCCGCCAGTGTTGCCGTCTTCGGTATTATCAGCTCTGTCATGTTCTCCACTTCATCTCTTACTATGAATGTCATTCAGGTAAGTGTATATTTTAACGTCTGAGAAGATTTTTAGATATTAAGATTTATCAGATTTTATTGTTTGTAGTTGCTTCTAACCATATTTTTTTTCAGGGACCATTAAGTGTAATTGCTGGTATCGCATTCGGTGTATTATGTGGGTATTTGGTTAAATACATCCCAGAACGCAATGACGCCTTCTTAGTGCCTCTGAGAGTTCTGCTTCTCCTCGCTGGAGGCCTCGTGTGTATTATTGGATCTGAAGAAATCGGCTGGAGCGGTGGTGGTAAGTTCTTTATTGTTAACTACATAATGTATTTTATTAAATATAATTTATAAATCTCACTGCTTCTTCCCAAATGATTCAACTAGACTCAAGTTCATTAGTGTACTTATGTATTTATTTTTTCGCTTTACAGGTCCACTGGCAGTAATTGCATTTGCATTCATGGCATGCAAGAACTGGGCCGATCTAGGATGGGAAATAGATGATAATCCGGTGGCAACTGCTTTTGAAATTTTCTGGATGTTCTTCGAGCCCATGCTTTTTGGAGTCACTGGCGCACAAGTTGTGGTACGTAACACAAATTTTTAACTCTAAAAATAAATAGAAAATGTTATTGTATAACCACAGAATATCGATCATAAATAACATTAAATTTAAGGTTTTTATAGAAAAAAGTGAATTTGGTTATAAGAATTTTCTTTCCTCACTACAAAGACACCAATCTATTTTTATATATAACTCCATTATTAAATATTTTTCAATATAATTAAAAATCTATTCTATGTATAAAATATGTTTAAAACGTATATTCGTCAATGCACTCTTGCCACTTCCGTTAAATGAGACGAAACTTTTCTATTTACTATCTTTTCTTATCTTCTATCGCACGAGTTGTCAACAAAATGCCACAACCACTCTGTAAAGAATGCACGATTATAGACATAGAGAGTTACTTTCTATTAAATAACACAACTGCCATCAGCTTTCAGAGTTGCCTCCATCGCTGATGCTGGTGTGCAGCGGTATTACGCTGACGTGCGTGGTGCTGCGCGCGGTCGTCACGAGCGCGTCGGCGGTGCGCAGCAACCTCAACATGAAGGAGAAGATCTTCGTTGGCTTGGCTTGGATGGCTAAAGCTACAGTGCAGGTACTTTACGTTGTATTTGGACATGTTGAATTAATTGACATGGGTTTCCTCAAGAAAGGAGCAAATTTCCTCAAGAAAGCTCCCTGTTTTGCCGGCATTATGATATTGGCGTTTCCTCTGTTGTTGCATATGTCCATAAGTGACAGTGACTACACCATGAGATGGCCCGTCTGCTTTGTGCTTTGAACCGTTATTTAGCGTGTATATTCTTATTTACATAATCACAAACTCTTTGACTAATACTGATTTGAATCTTAATTTAAATTTTACTTTATTATGCAAATTATGCTGAAAAAATCTTAATTATCGAACATACGTAACATATCACTACAATATTTACGGCGATGGAAGAAAGCGGTACTTATAAAATATTTGTGTTTCCAGGCTGCTTTAGCGCCAGTGGCGCTCGACGAAGTCCGAAAAATGGTAACAGAGGAACGCCCCATGACACAGGAGCTACAGTACGCAGAAGTAATAATCACTGTCTGCATCATGTCGATCGTGCTTACCGCGCCGCTCGGAGCCATCATTATAACCATCACAGGGCCTCGGCTTCTCTCCAAAACTACTAAGCCACCTGTGCTTGAAGGTAAGCAACGAATACGCTTTTGAAAGTAATGGAACCCTTTCGGTTCAACTCTGCCTCCATCTGCAAAATTTCTACCTTATAACCTCATTGTTAAGCGCTGCTGTGTTCTGGTTTGCTGAGTGTAGAAAGGGAGTCACACTTATTTGAGGTTCTTCTCCAGCTTAGTCCTCAGAGGTAGCAACACATTTGTTACCAGCCTCTAGTAAGACTGGGATCTTACCTGGAGTTAGATTACAGATGTTCATGGGCAGCAATGACCCCTTACCACCAAGTAGGCTCCTTGTTCATTTGCTATTTTCATAATATGTATAACAACACGTCCTACTCGTAGTATATGATACTCAGTTATCATATACTTATATAACTCAGGCAAAGATGAAATTACCACCATTATAATGCGAGCCGTACCTCAAAATTGCTTGAAGATATCTGAAAATAAGTCAATGTCCACGTTATAACCAAAAGCGGGCGTTCTGAATATAAAAAGTTCGCGGTAGTAGGTAGTGCTTTATAAAAGTACGCGACCCCGCTGTGTCTGTTATCAAGAAATATGTGACCTATTAAATAACAAAGTTCTTCTACATATGAAGATGAATAGTACCATAAGTATATGAGCGCCTCCATCTATGTATAAATAGGTAATCGTCGTGGTGTAAGCTACACTCATTGCTTTATAAACTACATTTTTGGTATTTTAATTTAAGCTATTTAATTTGTTTCCATAAACAATATTTATTTGTTCAAGGATAATTATTACTGCAGATATTATAATCTATCGAACTTGGTTGTCCAAGAAGCTTATGTATAAAACACAAAACAAAACGAAAAATGTTTGCATCCAATATTTTTATTTTAATAACTTCTTATATACATACAAAATATACAATTTCAAATTTAACATAATCAATAAGGATATGAAAAATGCTCTGGTTGATTTTTACGAGGGTCGTAACTTGGCCCGTTGTTCTGCGGTGGATAGAAAAAGTTATTATGTTCTGCATTATAGTGATTCGGGGAAGGATTTTGTTTATTCCATTCATGGGAAGGATAGCCTGTATACATATTATTTTGGGAGTAAGGTACGTTTGGCGTATTGGCGGGATATTGGGAATTCGGCGTTGGTGCATAATTATTTGTGTAGTTACCATTCGGCCTGTACAAAGGGGCTTTTGAGTTAGGATTGTTAAATATTAAGTCGCCTAATGGATTGTATGCAGTATTATTTACTTGTGGATTGTTATTTAGTGGAATTTGCCCGTAACCTGATGACTGATGTCCGGGTCCCCAAGAATTATAGGGACCATTATTATTCGTAAAAGGGCTTTGAGATCCTGGCATTTTTCCATATGGCGAACTATAATTATTTGAATTGTAATTCGGATTATAAGGCATATTTCCACTTGGTGAGTTATAAGGCGATGGATTTGTTGGTAAATTATATTGGGGCCGGGAACTATAGGAAGGAGGAGTAGAGTAACCAAGGTACCCAAGATTTAAATTATTATTTGATACTCCTGGATAAATTGGTCTAGTAGTCGAGTGAGAGTTTGTAGGATTTGTACGATTATATGCTGTTTGAGTATAAATTGGTCTACTATTTCCATTAGTCGATTGGGGATAAGGATTTGTCCGATTGTTTAATGTCCCAGGATATACTGATCCTGGATAATATGGTCTAGTTGAAGGATAAGTAGGATTTGTTGGATTATTGGTCACTCCTTGATAAAATGGTCTAGCAGTCGGTTGAGGAAAGTATGGATTTGTGCTAAAGTTACCAGCAGGACGATTATATGCGTTCCCGCTGTTATAAGTTGCTCCTGGATTGGCCAGATTATTGTTATATTGTGGAAGGGAAAGGGTATTACCGTTGTAATATGGAGATTGCGGATTATATCTGTAGGGATTAGGAGCACTTGCCGAAAAGTTTCCATTACCAGGGTGCGTCAAATTTGGATAATTGTAGTGAGTTGGATTCGTAGCATTATTTGAGTTGTAAGATCCATAATTTCCATAAACTGGCTTCGTTGGCAATGTAGGATATAGATATCCGGAATTACTCTGACGAGTAACTCTCTTCTTTTTAAATGGTTGCTCATTGTTTGAATGTTTTTCTATATTACTCAATTTTTCTCTTATCCAACGTTCGACAAAATTATTTCCAAAATCTTTTCTTTCTTCACTTTTTTTTGACTCTTCTGTTACCTCTATTATCGGGGAGTCTAAAGAAAATTCTAAATCTATTTCACGGGTGTTATCCTTGGATACATTTTCTAGTCTCACATCACTTATTGAATAGCACAAATTACATTTTACAGCCAGAGTATAAAGTATTCCTATCCAATAAACCGTTTTAATGAGAAACATTTTGATAACTGAGACTATGTAAAGAGAACAGCTAAAATTACAAATAATATGTTTATCAAATGCGCTTTGACCTTTTATCTACTAATCTTTACGTACCTCATTACTGAAACCGATAAACGAACCTGGTTACTTGTTTGTGATTAATTGAAATTGTAAATAAAAACCTCTAAATGTTAGACATGTATGGAAAAATGTATTAAAAAAATGAGTCCTTTCCTTCAGTTTGGCAGGTACAGTTAGTTTGCAGAATTTGATCCTTGTAAACCACACTGTCAGATGGTACAATTATAGAGTGTGATTTTTATTCTCAAAATGAACTCGATCAACGCTGGGCTTTCAACCTTTCCCATCCAAGTTGCCGGAAGTCCATATTTGGTATTCAAGTGTACGGCAAATACAACAACCCAACAAATTGTATAAAAATGGTTGCAGGTTGGCGTCGTTCGCACCGTCCGTCCATCCGCGACATCTCCATCATCGACGAGGAGGAGATCGCGGAGCGGGACGCGGAGGCGGAGCTGGCGGCGAGCGCGGCGGACGCGTCGCCCCCCGCGCCCCCCGCACCCGCCGCGCCGCCCGCCGCGCACAGCTCGCCCGCGCCCGTCACCGTGCAACCCAACCACCGTACCTAACATACACTTGTATAGATCAACCACCGTCCATTAGCCTACTCTCATAATAAGCATACAGCGTTCCAGCGCAGAAAAAGACAGCGGACGCGGAGCGCGACGCACAAACGATTCGCTCAAGAAGAGCGGTGCTTGCAATATTTGTGTAGTGCGTTATCGTTTTCTTTTTATAACTAGTTTTCTCACATAACAACACTTATCTGCTATAATACTAGCGATCTACCCGCTGCCTTCGAAAACGGAAGTCTGCTACTACGCTGCCACTGTCCGCCGACACTAACGCTCCGCAATACGCTATCTTCGAATACACAGCTTTATGGTAAGTTGAGTTAATATCGAAACTAGTAAAACAACGCGATAGAATTTGTGGTTGAATTTACCAATTTAAGAAAAAATGCGCTCTAAAAATCATGTTACATATCGCCATTTAAAAAACAATATCGTCTGCAATTTTAAACAGTTTTACTCTAGCTTTGATATTACTCTACGTAACCTTTACTTTACACACGATGATTCCTTTTTTGTACCCGTTATACGATTTTGCAACTAGTAATCTACCACCAAACCCAAAGATATTATATACATACGTGTTAATTTATTAATGGTGGAACAAATAACACTAATGCCGAGATAAAGAAAAAGGAATATCTTTAACCCTGCAACAACATTTTGGAAATTAAAAAATGCCAACACAGTATGAGCTTTTAAACATTCCGACTAGGACCTTCAGGGCTAATAGAAACCATTTAAATGAGGAGGGCAAAGAGTCTACTAATAAACTATTAGGAAACCCTTAAGCTGATTAATGTACATTTGATAGTTACCTAAAGGTAAAGAATGGTTTTGACAAATAGTCAACAAAAATAGGACCGACTATGCAAAGCTACAAGCCATGTGCGTAAACAGGTCCTAATAAATAACATTTGCCTTTATAGAGTACACTCTACAATTGTTTAGCTATTTATTCAAATTGCAAACGGATTTTAATTCGAATTTTTACAATTTTATGTACTTATTTATCTCCTGTGAAAAATGTTTAAAATAATAATTTGTAAGTACTTTAACTCTAAAACTGTAATCGTTCAAATCGTATTCAAATTTTCTTTTAAAATTGCACATTTCGTTCTTTCCTATCATAATTTAGAATATTAAAGGGAACCGTGTGACAATATCTAAAATGCTGTTACTAAGCGTTTATAAATAAGGACGCATATTTGTTATAAATATAGACTACCTCTGTTTATGGTTACAAATCATAGGGTTAGGTATAATGTCGGCCATAACTCTACAAGTTTATAATAGCAATATTAATTACGTTGAGCGGTTCAACTCCGTCGTAACGCCGAGGCCACTTTAATGTACCATGAAGTTGCATATCTATGCAAATGTTATAAAAACAGTCGTAGAAGTAATGTTATTTTAAGATTTCCCTATGGACGCAATTTATACGATACTATACTTTCCTTGAAAACATTGCACAGTTACACACATTGTTACCTTCGCAATACGACTATGCACATTCGTATTCACGGACGGTACCTACTTTTTTTAATGAAAAGCTTTCTTGATAATGAAATTAACTGAAATGAATGCTTAAATTAATAAATGTTGTACTTTTTATATCATTACAAGCCTAGTAAATAGTAACTATTCTTAAGTCACTTAACAGTATTCTTACTTAAGCTCGCATTAAGAGTGTTGGATCATGGCATTCATCATGCAAAAACCGCACAAATTCGTTTCATTATATATTATTGTATTAAGAAATAAAACTGATAAAAGACTATTTTGTTGGTACTTAAATTTTATACTTTTAACATATTTAATTTTTTTAATATAAAATGTTTAATTTTGAATGTTATTCGCTGTTATCGGAATCCATTGGGAAGTTACTTAGTATAATTTATTATAACTGTGATAAATATGTATACTTACTTAATAACTTAGCTAAAAATGATACGCCTCGCTTTTCAGATAATGTTGACTTAAGTTTTACTGTTACCAGTCCAGAAAACTAAAGTATTAAATTGTATTTAGTCGTATTCATATATTTATTGTACCACATCACACATACAGTTTTAAGTCTATATCAAATTATAGTGCCTTAATTCTACTAGACAAAAATATTTTTATCATAAATTTATCTATTAATTTACATTGGGAATATTGAAAATATTCACACATATTTTTTTAGTTGGGTTACAAATAAGTACACCTTTTTTAAAAATCTATAATCGTATTTATTTAAAGTGTTGTTTCCGATTGCAAAAAATATAGTAACGTTGCAGATAACTTACCCAAGTGTGTTAGTTTTATATTATAACATTTGATTTTATTATTATGTAGTGAGAATGAAGATAATTTTATAAATAGTATAGTTTAGTAGTCTTAATTCCTATTGAAGTATTATGTTACAAATATTATAGGGACCATTACAAATAATCGTATAAATAAGTAATTGTTAAACGATCCGTGTATTGTTAAGTTACTACGTTTGTTAAATTATGCTTAAGAAGCTAAAATGATAAAAAACATGAATAAAATAATTATTTATCGAATAAATGGGATTTTTTGTTTTATACATAAGTTTTATGCTTAAGTATGAGTTTTCGGAGTAGCAAGTACTGAGTGAATCATTTATGAGTAATATTAATTTACTAACAGGCTAACCTTGAGGACGGCTGGAATTTAATCAAATTAATAATGCACTTTATACATGGACTAATAAATAGTAATCTACATAACGGCTACTGTTAAAGGACTTGCATTAATTTATTAAGTACATACTTGAAATATAATAAATTTTCTAAAATTTTACTTGTCAATCATAAGAATAATCTAAAAAGATATTTTAACACAAATTTTGTAAATGTATTATCCCCACAGTGGGTACGTTTTGGTCAGAAAGGCAGCTGCCACGTTCTCATTTTACTTACCAGGTTCTCATTTTGCTTACCACATAAAGAAAATGAACTATGTATGTAACCTATCTGATACTTAATATGTATATCCGTGGGCGTCACAGGCTAAAAGCATTTCTGCTATAATAACTCCAATTTATATGTATAGTAGAAATATATAACCGAGAAATATGCTCTTTATGCGGCGCCAATTTGCATGTACACAACTCACGTCAATTTACAGGCACTAGGAGAATGGAAAGAACCCTATTTGGTCGGTGTTCATAAAGGTAAGATACGTGGAAATCAAACTATAAAGTGATAATATAATATTAAAAGGCATGTGGATATATATTGATAAAAAATTAAGTTATGAAAGTACTTTATTGTGGTCCAGCTTTCACTATAACTATGCAAAAATATACGCTTACAAACATATTACTAATAGCTAAGTACACTAAAATGTAAACCAAAAAACAAGTGTGTTGAAGTATTGGTACCTTAATCTATGACTAGATGATAATGTAACCTAAACGATATTTCATATTTTTACACGTACACTTTACAATCAAACATTCATACTCTTTACTTAAATATTGACCAAAAGATACTTAAAATTCCTATATTTGGAAAAATAATCGCTGATTACACACATGTGTTAGGCACATCTGCCAAACACATCAGATGGAATAAAGGGATTTGAATACAATGAAAATTTTCAACAATAAAAAATAACCAACTTAAAGTTACTTCCTCACCCATATTTATATAAATTTCATCCATCAGATTTGTAACTATAAAATGCATACTAATTTCGGAATATTCAAGAATTTTCGTCTTTGTTTGATTGAGTTAAAATACATGACAAAATAAATTTTATTGGCAAGAACAAGTGTGATATTTTACTCTTTTTGAAAAAATTATGAACGTCGACAAACAAACAAAAACTCAACTATTGAGTTGGAATAAATTTATAATCAGACATGAATATTTAAACAAAATCTCACAGACCCTAGACAAAATTAAGCGTATATTATTACGATAATATTAATAAATCTAGTAAGCTTTCAAAAATTTACAACGAATTAAACAATAGCTACCTACTTAAGAAAGCTATCAATGATTTGAAGATATGAGTACACTAATCACTACATTAGTACATTTTATTCGGTACAGTTGTATGTCAAGGCTAACTTGATTATCTAATTCACTTAATTGTTTTATCTTGTACAGAAGACGTCGACAATGTCGTTCCAATTTACTTGAACTTGGAAGATTGTAACATGTTTGTCTACTTCGTAAAGTAGGTATTTTTTCACAAATACGGAAAATTACCATTTTTCCAAGCTTCACGTTGACATTATCTCATAAGAGAGAGTCTATCGTAACTAGTTACAAATTGTAAATTGTTGAACAACGGTAAAATATTAAATTTCTAAAGCTTGAAGCATGTCGAAGTAGCATTAATGGAAACATTTACTGGAATAAGTTTTACACTTGTTTAGGGTTTGATGTAGTCTTCAGGTGAGCGCGTTCATCTGAGCTGATGGTCCTCGACAGAAAGGTGGATGATGTGCGGCCGGACGAAGACGTGCCGTTCTTCTGCGGATCTGGTTTCTCGAGCCCTGTATATATTAGTAGGAGTTAATAATGTCAAACAATCTCATAATGTGAAAAGCGGCATGCCACATCACAATGACTGAGTACTCAAATTGTAAATCTGTTACACATTACGCACTATGTTAAATTCAGTGCACTGGTATGTATTAAGCTCAGACTTTTTGTTAAGGGTAAAGGCAAAAGTTTAATTAGTATATGATCGAACATAATTAGAACACAGAAAACAAACAACACAGGAAAATGTTTCGCAACTAATGTTATAAAGATAATGTGACAATTATCGATATGATTCACGGCATGTTCTATGAGTAGATAAAGGCATAGGAGAGCTTCACGCATAGTTACTCTACTCGCGATTGACGTATTTTATCAAGCCTTGCTTTTAAGCATCAATTACAATTACCATTATAATGAGATTAGGGTTGCCACTTGTATTATTTTAATCAATTATACTATTATTACAGAAAAACAACAAAGTACTAGAAGTACTACAGTTTCATGGGCAATTCAGACGTCGCAACTGAAATCACTTCATGAGCAGTGTTTCCCAATATTCAAAAAGAGATACCCAGTCGACAAAAACGAGAAGTCTTTAAAGAAATATGTGTGTGTTCTATATTTGCTTGTAACTTTCTATATTTTGAAATACTTTTGTAAAAATTGTTCATAAAAAATTGACAACCCTAAATGAGATTGACATTAAAAGTAAAGCTTAAAAATTAAAAGCTGTTTTAAAGTAATTTTGGTTTTGCAGTTACTTGATGCTACAGTACTACTATATTAAAGCCTACTAAATGGAAAACAGTGAGAGAGTAACACCAAAATATTAATATGTACTTGGATCTATTGGCGCCCGAGATAAACCTGAAAAAAGATAATCTTTATGGCTATTTGCAAAATTACAACTGTAAGAAACATGACATGATAAAAGATACTTAAGAAAAAACATGTCTTTTAATTCACAATTTTTTTTTGTACATATGTTTAGATACCTTATGACAAATGAAGACGCAGACACGCATAACTTTCATGGGAAAGTTCCACATACCTACTCATTGATATTTATGAGAAATGTTCCTTTTGTCAACTTTAATTATTTTATATCTTTGCAGAATTTCAAAAATAAATATTGATGTATGTACATATTTCCTAGTAAACCCGTATAATATGTTTGCATGAATACAGATAGGAATGTACGTAGGTATAATTAAGTTTTTGTTTATGTTTTTCTCAGTCGATCTAGTGTTTCGTTCTAATTGTCTTAAGTAGAAATCTCACATAAATTGGTCTTTCCCCATTAACATCGAGAATCTTTATGAGATTTCCCTCGATATTAAAAAATATAACATAGTTCAAAATTCCTCTGCTGCTTAAGTAATACTGTCCTCACC